>JAODAL010015269.1:0-84481 GCA_025379985.1 Phyllomedusa bahiana
TCTTATAAGTTAGAGATATTCTAAATCTTTTTACACGTAACTAAATATCAGTCTGATCAGCAAATCCTACTCTATGACATGGTGCTGGTAGACTGGACTGCATTGTTATGGTGACAGGTTGGAGGGAAAAGGATTCAATCTCCAGAGGAGAAAAGCGTTCTTCACTGTGAGAACTGTTGAATCTGTGGAATAGCCAACCTGAGGAAGTGGTCACGCAGGAACAGGTGAAGGGTTTCAAGAAAGGCCTTAGCTATCTACCTGAAACTAACAAATATTAATGCATTATGTAGCCATGTAAAATTCTGGATCCTGGCTGGTGGAGGCTCTGAGGTCAGAGATGAGGTCTTTCATGGAGCAGATTGGTTCTTACCTTATGGGGTTCAAGGCATTCACCAGTGGGGAGGCTGGGCTTAAAATCCTTGTCTCCTTCCCTTCACCCACTTTTTCCCACCCTTGGGTGAACTGTAATGGACTCGTGTCTTTTTTCAACTGGTACTATGTAACTATGTAACTTTGTTAAGGTTCCATCTAAGTTTTAATGCCCATTGTATATGCAATACAATTCATCTACCCCCCCTTCTGCCTCCAGAGATGTAAGCACCATTAGAACTTGTATACCCAAGATGTGTAGTAATGTACAGCAAGCAGCACTTTATGTGTACAGTCTGTTAAAATGCCATAAATGTTGAGGTGGGAATACAACTTTGATTGATGACTCTGATGGCTAAACAGGACACATTATATCAGGTAGAAGAAAAACATGTCTAAGGGACTATTTTTATTTGTTGGGTGGGGATTGATAGAAACCTGACTTTTGGTGCCATAAAATTAAAGAAGATACCTCTAAGAAGTTTTATGATGCCCTATCTGAGGACCAGGAAGTTGTGGTATACCAGGTAGGGGGCAATGGATGCGGATGGTTGCAAGTTCTGTTCATGGTTACGCACTGACCTCTCATACCTCTTCGTCACCAATACAGTGCAGAGGGGGGACCTGCAGCTTGGTAGATGATGTAACCTACCCCGGGGCCACACTCTGCTGATAGATGAGGGTGGTTTTTTGAGTCTCTCATTCCCTGTGATGACATGTTGAGGTGCTCATTGATTGCTTGTGAAGGTGCAATAGCAACGAGAGCAGTCACAGTTACAGTGAATGGAAACGGTTTGACGTCAGCAAGATGACGAACACAGCATTCCTTCCATTTAATGCCTTCCTATCTCAACAAGCAATAGCCTAGCAGCAAGGATGTGGTCCTCTAAAAAACAGTCCTTTCAGATTACGGATTTTGACTTCTGGAGTCTACTGTCCAAATCCCTAGAGAACTGGCAATGTTCTATTTCTTATTTTCCAGGTTTGACTACATGGAGTACCCTCTTACCCACAAGAGATTCTGGATTGGTTTGATTGAGCCAGGTCAGAGGAAAGCTAGTCATAACAGGCCTCCAGGCCAAATGGGAACCAGGACTTTGCATGCTGCATCTCATAATTTATCTAGGATGCGCTCCCACACTAAAAGGCTGCAGCTACCTTCCGGCTGTATTTCCTTACTGGCCTTCTTCAATGAATTGTGGCTGAAGAATTATTTCAGGCATTGGTCCAAAGCCATGGCACCAGCAGCCTACTCCAAAAAGATTAAGTAATCCATTCCATCTGCTGAGGTTGAGACTCACACCTCTCAAGATAAAAAGAAACACAACTCAAGAACACTATCCTTCTCCAGAACCACTATTCACTTAATTATAGGGCCAATTTATAACCTCTCCTCCGCCTCTCTTGATACCTTGAGAACCACCATTCTGTAATGGTTGTACACTAAAGAGAACCCTGTCAGGATAGTTTATTTGCTGCCTTAACGATGGGCAACATGAAATAGCTGCAAATTACCTGATCTTAATGCTGCGGAATTTCCCAGGTAAAAATACCCAGTGAAGTTACACCGGGTGCAAGGGAGATGAGGTCGATGTGAGGGTGATGAAATCCGATGTGAGGCTTCCTCCCGCCCCCCAGCCTGACTAAACAGGTCTCTCCCTTTAGAGAAACATGGGAGAGGCTGTCATCAAGTTGAGGGGTGGGGATTTAGTTTACACATCTGTCCAGGCACAGCAGCCACAGCGTTTCGGGGTTAGGAACCGCGGTAACCTGGCAGTATTTCATGCTGCCGCCGTTCATGCAGCATAAAGTAGCTGAAGGTTCCCTTTAACATTTTACACTGTATAGCTCAACCATTGTACTGGCAGTTTCACATATCATCTCAATTATGCAGGCATTTCTCAGGAACAAATTGCACTGATAGGTTCATCTAGAGGTGCAGCAACTTCACCTCAGACCGACACAAGGCTGAGTCACTGAGGCTCAGACTTACAGTGTGGGGAAAACAAAGTATTTAGGTCAGACACCAGACTGGGCAAGTTTCTCCCCTCTTATAGGGAATGTGTCATCAAAAATGACTTATTGTTTAACTCACTTTTTTATGTTCAACACATGTTTTAAGAATTTTTGGTTATTATATATTTTTTTTTTCGTATCACTTTCAATATTTTTTAATAATTTCTTAAGTCTGGCAGTTTTCACTTTGGCCATCTAAGCCTATTTAATAGTCTGTAATTCCTGTTCTGTAGAGAGAGAGGATTATCAGTTGTCCTGCTCATTATCAGCACAATAGAGGGTCAAACTGAAAGGAGACACCAGTGTGAACAGATAAACACAGGATGTCCAGTCACAAAGTGAGGAAGATTGTCTCAGTGACCCTTTTCATCTCCCTGCACAACTGAAATTGCCTTCCCAGGTCACAGAGGCATGAATAGAAAACTCTCCCTATAAAAGTCACAATGTGACTGGTGGTCAGTCTGAAGCTACTGTAAAGCATTCTCTTGACTGGTGTTAAAGCAGGTGCAAAAACAAGGCTAATGGCAAGTGAAAACTGCAAGGACTTAACGAATTATTAAAAAATATTGAAAGTGATATGAAAAATTAAAAAAAAAATAAATTCCTATAAATGGGTTTAACATATAAAACGGGACTTAAACATTAACTCATTTTTGATGACACATTAAAAAGTGAGAAAGGTCTTATTTGACATCATAGGTCGACCTCAACTATGTGAGATCTAAATGAGAAAATAAAACAAATCCAGAAAATCACCCCATTGTCTGATTTGGAAAGAATTTATTTGCAAATTAAGGTGGATAATAAAGCGTTTTGGTCAATAACAAAAGTTCATTCTCAATACTTATGTTTCTATCTCTTTTTAGCAATGACAGAGGTCCGACGTTTTCTGTCTTCACAAGGTTGGCTCACGCTGGTGTTCGGTAGTAAGCTTGGCCCATTTCACTCATTGCACCTAAATAATCCTGAACATCAGTCCACCGCCTTTAATCGGCATTTGCGGGGATTGATTTGATGATATAGTTTAAAGTTTTATGGCTGATTTTATTTGTCTTTTCTAAGTTTAGTATTAATTGGAAGTTTTGCTTCCATTTTCAAAGATCAGATGATACTAGATCTTGGAAGGTTTTGCAATATGGTGTCCTGAGTCCCATTACCGGATAGAAGTTTGGATTTCCGGGTTGATAGTTCAAGAGTCAAAGAGGGAGATTATCTATCTCTTTTTGGTCTGGAAGACTCAGAAAATTCTAGATCTTTTTTGAGATTTTTTTCTTTTTTAAAGTTTATTTTTCAATAACCTTTTCAATATTAATTTTCTAAATTAATTTCTGGAGTACGCTGTAAAATGATCAATAGTATTGAGTGGACAAAAACCTAATCCTACTTTCTAGTAGGCTTATTTTACTTTGTTCAAGGACATGGATAAATTAAAAATTTTTATAAAAATTCTTTACTGGTTTCAAAGGTTTTTTTTAAAAAATTTTGTAACATATTTAATTTTACAATGTCTTTTTGGTATCTGATTTGTTTGCACTTTCGCCGATATACCCTTCTGCACCCTCATGAGTACTTTCGTTTTGTTCCGATCTATGGGTCATTAGTTTTGGTAACAAACTGTTTTTCTACAGTGGTCGTCTTATTTAGTGGAGGACGTGGGAGGAGGAAGGGGGAGGCTCTAAAAAGACACCTGTGAATCCTGACCCCCCCCCCCCCCCCCCCCCCCCCCCCCCCCCCCCCCCCCCCGGGCACCTGTTTATTGATGCCTATTGGATATGTGAGGTAATTGTTCATTAGGAAGGGAAATCATTGGTAAATGAGAAAGACTGTATGGAGAGGAGATGATTGGGTAGAAGATTGTGGTGCTAGAAATATTGGTATAAACTGAGATTTACGTGTGGGATGAGAAATAGATGACAAATAGTGCTTCTAGTGGTCATGGACCGTGGTGAAGTTCTTCAAAAAACGAGCTATCCGAATACATCTAAAATTCTTGGGGAAGTATTTATAATTTAAATTTTTTGTAATATCACCAAAGGTTTGTTTATTGGCTATTGCAGAGTTTATAGGATTATAGTCTCAATATTAAAGAGGAAAAGGGTAGAGACTTTGAAATAGTGACCTTTTTTGGTATCTTTATCCTACAACAGGGGATTGGATAAATCATTTTTTTTAGGCAGAGAAAGAAACCAGTACCGCAGAAGGAAGTCGATTGGTCCGCGCATACTAAGAATGGAAGAAGGCAAAACAAGGAGAATACAACGAAGGCGCAACCAGATACGTTAGTTGTGAATATATCCAACCAAGGAACTTACAAACCACACGTAATAGGCCCTCCTAAATAGAGGACTAAACTTTGTTCCAAGGGGTGAAGACGACTATTTAAATTTGTTGGTTGATTTTCTATAGCCTTGCGTAGTTTAAGTTTAAAAATGCATTTTTGAAAAGCCGAATAGTCATCGAATAAGGGTATATTTGAGAGGCTAACAAAAAAATTGGGAAGGAAAAGTTTTCAATTTGACCACACTATACAAAAGTGCAGCGTTGGATAGTTTTTTTTGCGATGTGTAATGGAATGAATCAAGGGTAAATGGAATTTAGTGGACGGTTCTGTCCGTGACAACCTATCTTGCAAAGAAAGGAATGAGGTTAAAAAGCCTCAAAAATGATCGGGATTTCATCATTAAGAAAGCTGTTAAAGGGGGGAGCAACAGTTGTCATGGACAAGGAACCGACTACATGTAGAGGAAGCTGCCACACAATTAGGAGATCAGATGGTATATAAAATGCTTAGGAAAGATCCGACATTTGAAATTCAGATGGAACGTTAAATAGTAGTGATGAGGCAGTTCTGTTGGGGATTATGTCTTCCTCGATGGGAAATATGTTGAAAGTACAAAGTCCGAGGGTCCCCATTATATACTTTGTCCCGAAGATCCATAAGTCACTCAAATCTCCACCTTGTAGGCCCATAGTCTTGGGCATAGGTTCCATGTTGGAACCTATGGCGATATATGTGGATGGATACCTTAAAAAATTTGTTAAAGAAAAAACAGAATGCCTTTAGTAACAACCAATTTTTTGGGTGTATTGCAATCCATAAATGCTCAGTGAGATCTAGTTGGATGTGTACGCACTGGATGTAAAAACGTTTATTCTACTAATATACCATATGAGGAGGCCTATGAGGGCAGTGAAAGGATGTGTTAACATTAGACCTAACCATCACCGAATGCACATTTAATATTTCTTTTTGACGTTATTGGAAATTATACTTAAAAGAACTATTTCAGGTTGGTGTGAAAAATTCTTCTTACGCAAACAAGGGGACCTCTATGGGGTCAACCAGCCCGGCCTAGTGTGGCCTAAGATATACATGTGGTAATTCGAAAATAAGTTTATACATTCCTCCACTTTGCATCTAAGATTATATGTTGGAAAAAGATATGTGGATGATGTATTTATGTTATGGAGGGGAACAGAGGAAGAACTGTTAGTGTTTCTCACCAATACATTCAATGAATGTCACCCATTAATCAGAATTTACCTCTAACGAAAAATACAAAACTAAATTGGTTTCTAGATGTGAGGTACTAGAAAGGAAGGGTCTGACATGTTTCAGTAAACATTATATACAAAAACCACAGACCGAAAACTACTTGGTTTAAGTAGAGAAGTTAACCATGATCACAGGTCCTGGCAGGTATACTATCGAGGCCAGTGTCATACGAGCTTGAAGAATTTGCTCAGATGATATTAAGTACAACATGCAAAAAGAAAATAATCATAAAAAAAAATTTGAGGAGAAAGGTACGAAACCAAAACAGGATGAGAGAGATTGGTGATGAAAGTGGGAAGAATGAACAGGGAGGAATTATTTAAAAAGAGGTACAGAAAATGATTAACAGCAATGACCAGATGCACTATGGTCACCACATATGGGAGGACGAGCCCAACTGATCAAACGTACAATACATCGCATCGGCATATATTGAGAGGGTATGTAAAATATGGTCACTATTTAAAATGGCGGCACAAGATATATTTTCAAAAGATGGTAGTAGATCGATAGGTGATGATTTAGTCATGTTCTGCATATTAGCCGCAACGAGGAACAAGACAAACAGAGAAGAATTAGAGCTAGTAAAACAGGTGATACGTTCCCGTGCATGACCTGCTTAAACTGTAGTGCCATAATAAAGGGATCCAAGTTTACGCATCCTACGAACGGAACACAAATAGACCATCAAAAGGGCTATTCACAGTGTTTTGTAGCAGTAAAAATGTAATTTATGCAGTGAAATGTCCTGTGGGGAAAATAATACGTGGGGGGCAAACTAAGTCGGCAGATTAAGCAAAGATATAAAAAAAAAAATGTTGAACATAAGTCAGCATACGTCCTTCGGTAAGAAGGACACAGCAGGATAACAGATGCAGGAAGGTAAGTAGATATGGCTGGACAACAACAGTTTGCACAGTCACTTTTTATGGAATCCAGACACCCAAGTAAGCGATTTAAGGTGGTGTATCTTGGAGGAAGTTCATATCAGGAATGAATGCGAGATGGGCCCTATGCTGCTCGCACGCAGAGCATTTGGATCCTACGTTGGAATCCCTAGCACCCAAAGGTCCTAAATAAGGAGTTTCAATTTGAGGTGTTATTTATAATGCTAAACATAGCGAACTGTATGTAGGATTGTTTTTTATTTGTTTTAGTATTGGTGCACCGTATAGCCCAGTGACTGTGGGCGGGGTTATTTAAACGCTAGCCAAGATGATGGTGCGCAGGCTTAAAAAGGATGGAAAAGTGATTCCGAAACGTGCATAACGCACGTTACAACAGCGAGGACTATCCGCTCTATGGAGTTCACACGAGAGGGGAATGAGGACTACATAAGGAAGAGAATCAACCTTATGCCGTAGCGCAATTTACACAGCACAAGGTTTTAAACGTTGTTCAACCATTGTTTCTCTGAGCTATTGCGTTTTCTTGTTTATGGGAATAGAAGTAAAGTTTTCTAATTTATGCCTTGAAGGATTTTTTCATATTTGAAAACTTTTTAGTATCTTTTTCTCTAAACAAATTTTATAAACATTATTGTTTGTTAATGAGAGTTTTTATAAATTATCCTGTAGGTTTATTTAGGTTTAGTAATTTTATAGGAGTAATTAGTATTGTGAAAAGTCCTAGTTTAGGGGTATATTTGTAGTTAAAATCGGCTGCTTATTGCTGAAGTATTTGGTGATCTGTTTTGGATTCACTTGATTACGGGGATTTCTTGTGTAATCTGTTTACTATTTGAGGGAATAAATACTCCAAGTTAGGTTTAATTTAAAATTTTACAAATTATAATTTGTGGGCCCCTTTTCTCGATGGGATTTTGTCTCGAGATGATTTAAAATATATGCAGATCTGGCTTCCAGATATGTTATATCAATTAGAATAGCCAGGTTTGGACTGTCTTTTATCAAAAATGTAAATTATTCTTCATATGGGACTACTGATGCAAATGTTTGAGAAATCTTGCAGTGTCACATAGGGTTGATTGTTCCATTCAACCTAAAAATTTTAAAAACGTACGGATAATGTACCGAGGTTACTGGTGGTATTGACACAATTTTATTACCTCTGTTTTATTCTTATCTACACGTGTATTCTGAATTTTCTTGTATTCTAACAGAAAATTTAGGTAATATACAGAAAAGGAATTTGACATTTTTAATAGACAAAATACATACATTTACTGGCTATAAAAATTTTTCTAACCTAATTATTAACCCCTAAAGGATAAATAGGTAAAAAACTACCATTGACAAAAAAACAATAATGCTATAAAAATGTTAAAAAGATACCAAGGGGCTCACATCACAAGTCTCCTACCCTTTTCCTCTTATTTCATTGAAAAAGTAACTTTTAGATACCATACCAATTCCTCCACTGGACTCCTCTGTAGGGAACTCTGCGTTACCCACAGGGAGTTCAAACCAGGCCCCCATTGGTCACTGCAGGGGCTGCAGTACCCCAAAGGAGTCATGCCACCCCCACTTCTGAACCTCCTGAGGGGCATTGATTATCAGAGCCCACAGTGTCATTGCCAGCCCCTACATTGACTCCTGCAGGGGTGACTACTGGAAATGACAAAGGGGGGGGGGGGGCGGGGGGGGTTGGTTCAATGACTCACCAGGACTAATTATATTCTGTATGGATCCTGTGGGACCCTAAATGTCAGCCCGTAGTACCATGCACATTATTACTGGCCAAGGTGGATCGTATTAGGACAGGTCCCTAAATGCACCTGGCCCCATATCAGAAGTTAAGTGCTTTATCACAAGACTAACCAAACAGCTAACCAGGACATGGGCCGCTGGAGTCTGGCAGCTTGGAGTAAGCAAACAAAATGTGCTCATCTGCTGCCTCACTAATAGTGGCAAGGAAAAGAAGCATCTAGCAACTTGTGTTGTAAACTTGATCTGTAAAAATGAAGGTCGCCCTGCTGAGCAGCCTACCGGGGAATTTACCCGGCAGGGACAGATTGCCAAGTCCAGGCCTTGATACCTTACGAGGAGTATGTACAGAAACATCTCTTAAACAAAAACATATATGAAATTGCTTACAGATAGTGGACATTTAACAGCTGTATTGTGGCTGTTATTGTACCATTTATAAAACTGGGTACAGAAGCCACTAAACAGAGCCCTTACTGTATTATTTACTTATCATGTGATAGGAATTTCTGTTATTTATTAAAGGAGTGTTCATCTTACACATTGGTTGGGTATGTATGGATATTTCATCAATGATATGATAGGTGTGGGTCCCAACTCTGTGAACTCCGCATCTATCCAGGAACGCCCGGAATGAAGAATGCGGTTGGGTCTTGCGCATAACTATCCATTCAATGCTATATGAGATTTGTGTACAACTGAACACACTGCTCGCCTGTGCTTGAACTCCTATAGAAAAAATTATAATGCTTCATGTTGTATTTTGGGGTGTTAAGGGGTATGGAGTGGGCAGGGAAGTTGTTCCAAGAATCTTGGAGTACTAAGTCCAGATCCACTGTGGATGTAGCTGCTCAGTTCCTTCTGTATCTACATGTAATCCTAGACAGACTCTATGATGATGATGATCAGGTCTATGGGGTCACATCACCACTTTCAGGACTCCTTTACCTTACTTTCAGGTAACAGGTGGTCACACTAAAAATTTATTGGATTTTAATTTATCTTTGTTTGTTCATTTTGTATTATGTTGAATGATAACAATAAACTATTATCACTTCTATAACTCTGTAGCACTGTTTCCACACTAACCTAAGACTTTTGCGCAGTACTGTATAGTAGACCAATATCACAGTGCACGCTCTATCGCTGGAAAGTCCATGGGAAAATTGTTTTTTCATGTTGCATAACTGCTACAATAACAATGGAAAACTAAATACTCTCCCTTCATATCAACAAGTTCATAGATGCAATGGGGAACAAGATCAACTCACTTAAGTAGGAATTGATGAGCTGGAAGTTCATACCCTGCAAACACTTCCACTGTTTGACCAGTAACAGTCATGAAGCATGATGGCTCTTTGATGTGCAATTACCAGGTCAATTACAAAGATAGGCATCTTAAGGTGCAAACAGTTTTGACGTTAAACATAACATAGAGGGAATCTGCAAATCAAACATATACATTCACGTACAAATCACAAGTGACGATGGGCGTGCAGTCACCCATATAAGCCAGGCAGTCCGCAAAATAGGTGAAGTGATGCGTAAAGATGGTGAAAAGATGATGTGTCAAAGCCGGTAAGTTTCACTTATATTTTATACAGACTGTGTGGATGGATGGATGTATAGATAGATAGATAGATAGATAGATAGATAGATAGAGAGAGAGATAGACAGATAGATAGGAGATAGATAGATATGGGATAGATAGACAAATAGATAGATATGGGATAGATAGATAGATTGATATGGGTTGATAGTTAGATAGATAGTATTAATCGATAGATAGATAGATAGATAGATAGAGTATGGGATAGGATAGTAGGATAGATAGATGGATAGAAAGATAGATAGATATCGGGATAGGATAGTAGATAGATAGGATTGGGGATGGATAGATAGTGTGGGTTGGATTAGTTAGATAGTTAGATGAGATAGATAGATAGATAGATAGATATGGGATAGATAGATAGATAGATAGATAGATAGATATGGGATAGATAGATAGATAGATGTGGGATGGATAGATAGATAGATAGATAGATAGATAGATATGGGATAGATAGAGAGATAGATAGATAGATAGATAGATAGATAGATATGGGATAGATAGAGAGATAGATAGATAGATAGATAGATAGATATGGGATAGATAGAGAGATAGATAGATAGATAGATAGATATGGGATAGATAGAGAGATAGATAGAGAGATAGAGAGATAGATATGGGATAGAAAGATATGGGAGAGAGATAGATAGATAGATAGATAGATAGATAGATAGATATGGGATAGTTAGATATATAGATAGATAGATAGATAGATATGGGATAGATAGATGGATAGATACATATGGGATAGATAGATAGATAGATAGATAGATAGATATGGGATAGATAGATAGATAGATAGATAGATAGATATGGGATGGATAGATAGATAGATGTGGGATGGATAGATAGATAGATAGATAGATAGATAGATAGATATGGGATAGATAGATAGATAGATAGATAGATAGATAGATATGGGATAGATAGAGAGATAGATAGATAGATATGGGATAGATAGAGAGATAGATAGATAGATATGGGATAGAAAGATATTGGAAAAAGGGATAGATAGATAGATAGATAGATATGGGATAGATAGATAGATATGGGATAGATAGATGGATAGATAGATAGATATGGGATATATAGATAGATATGGGATAGATAGATAGATAGATAGATATGGGATAGATAGAGAGATAGATAGATAGATAGATAGATAGATAGATATGGGATAGATAGAAAGATATGGGAGAGAGATAGATAGATATGGGATGGATAGTTAGATAGATAGATAGATAGATATGGGATAGATAGAAAGATAGATAGATATGGGTAGATAGGATCGATAGATAGATAGATATACATGTGATAGATAGTTAGATAGTTAGATAGACGATATGAGATAGAAGATAGATAGTTAGATAGATAGATAGATAGATCATGGGATAGATAGAGAGATAGAAATGGGAAGATAGATATGGGGAAAGATTAGAGAGATAGATAGATAGATAGATAGATAGATTAGATAGATAGTTAGATACGATAGATTGATTTTTTTTAGATTTTATTGGGATAGATAGAGAGATAGATAGGATTGATAGATATGGGATAGAAAGATATGGGAGATAGATAGATAGATAGATAGATAGATAGATAGATAGATAGATAGATAGATATGGGATAGATAGATAGATAGATATGGGATAGATGGATAGATATATAGATAGATATTGGATAGATAGATGGATAGATACATATGGGATAGATAGACAGATAGATAGATAGATAGATAGATAGATAGATATGGGATAGATAGAAAGATAGATAGATATGGGATAGATAGATAGATAGATAGATAGATAGAATAGAGAGATAGATAATCAGCTTATGGATAGTTAGATGATGATAGATTAGTTAGATAGATAGCTATGGGATAGTTTTAGATAGATAGATAGATTAGATATGGGATGATAGATAGATACAGATGGATAGTTAGATAGATAGATAGAATATGGGATAGATAGATGGATAGATACCATATGGATAGATTGATGATAGATGATATGGGATAGATAATAGATAAGATATGGGATAGATAGATAGATAGATAGATAGATTGATAGATAGATAGATAGATAGATAGATATGGATTGGTTAGAGATAGATAATGTGGGATGGACTAGATAGATAGATAGATAATAGATAGATAGATAGATAGATATGGGAATAGTTAGTTAGATAGGAAGATATGGGATAGATAGATAGATAATAGATATGGATAGATAGAGAGATAGATAGATAGATAGATAGATAGATAGATATGGGATAGATAGAGAGATAGATAGATAGATATGGGATAGAAAGATATTGGAAAAAGGGATAGATAGATAGATAGATAGATAGATAGATAGATAGATAGATAGATATGGGATAGATAGATAGATAGATATGGGATAGATACATGGATAGATAGATAGATAGATAGATATGGGATATATAGATAGATATGGGATAGATAGAAAGATAGATAGATATATATGGGATAGATAGAGAGATAGATAGATAGATAGATAGATAGATATGGGATAGATAGATAGATATGGGATAGATAGATAGATATGGGATAGATAGAAAGATATGGGAGAGAGATAGATAGATAGATAGATAGATATGGGATAGATAGATAGATAGATAGATAGATAGATATGGGATAGATAGATAGATAGATAGATAGACAGATATGAGATAGATAGATAGATAGATAGATAGATAGATAGATATGGGATAGATATAGAGATAGATATGGGATAGATAGATATGGGAAAGATAGAGAGATAGATAGATAGATAGATAGATAGATAGATAGATATGGGATAGATAGATAGAGAGATAGATAGATAGATAGATAGATAGATATGGGATAGAAAGATAGATATGGGATAGATAGATAGATAGATAGATATGGGATAGATGGATAGATATATAGATAGATATTGGATAGATAGAGAGATATTTCAGATAGATATTGGATAGGATAGATGGTTGATAAATATGGGATGGATAGATAGATAGATAGTTAGATAGATAGATAGATAGATATGGGATGGGTGGATAGATAGATAGATATGGGGGGGATGGATAGATATGGGAGATATGGGATGAGATGGATACGATAGATGTGGGATGGGATAGTAGATAGATTTGGGATAGATGATAGATAGATAGTTGATAGGGGGATAGATAGAGAGATAGATAGATAGATAGATTTGGGATAATAGAGAGATTAGATAGATAGATGATAGATAGATAGATAGATAGATAAGATAGATATGGGATTAGATATAGAGATATTTTTGGGATTGATAGATATGGGAAGATAGAGAGATAGGATAGATAGATAGATAGTAAGATAAGATAGATATGATAGTTAGATAGTAGGGATAGATAGATAGAGAGATATATAGATAGATAGATAGATAGATATGGGATAGAAAGATAGATATGTGATAGATAGATAGATAGATAGATAGATAGATATGGGATAGATGGATAGATATATAGATAGATATTGGATAGATAGATAGATATATAGATAGATATTGGATAGATAGATGGATAGATACAGATGGGCTAGATAGAGAGTTAAGATTGATATGATAGAGTTGATAGATTGATATTGGGATAGATAGTAAGATAGATTTGATATGGGATAGTTTGATCGATAGATATGATAGGGATGGACTAGATAGATGTGGGATGGGTTTAGATTGATAGATATGGGATTAGGATAGATAGATAGATTAGGATAGATAGATATATAGATATGTGATAGATAGAGAGATAGATAGATAGATAGTTATGGGATAGATAGAGAGATAGATAGATAGATAGATAGATAGATAGATAGATAGATAGATAGATCGATATGATAGATATGGGGATAGAAAGATATGGGAGAGAGATAGATTAGATAGATAGATATAGATAGATTATGGGATAGATAGATAGTAGATAGATAGATAGATCAGATAGATAGATAGATAGATAGATAGAATAGATAGATATGGGATAGATGGTTTAGATAGATAGATACGATAGATATGGAATAGATGGATAGATAGTAGATATGGGATAGATAGTATGGATAGAGAGATAGATAGGGGATAGAGAGATAGGGGATAGATAGATAGATAGATAGATAGTTATGGATAGAATGTTAGAAGATTAGCACTAGATAGATAAGATAGATAAGAATATGGGATAGATTGAAGAAAAGCTATGGGAGAGAGGATAGATAGATGGAATAGATGGATAGATAGATAAGTATGGGATATGATAGATAGATTATGGGATAGATAGAAAAGATAGATAGATATTATGGGATAGATAGAAATGATAGGATAGATAGATATGGAGGATAGATAGATAGATAGACAGATATTGAGATAGATAAGATAGATAGATTGATAGTTAGATAGGGGATAGATTTGAGAGTAGAATAGATATGGGATAGATAGATAGATAGATAGATAGAAAGATTGATTGATTGATTGATTGATTGATTGATAGATAGGGGATAGGTAGATAGATAGATATGGGATCGATTAGATAGATAGATAGTAGATTGATAGATAGGATAGATAGATAGATAGATGATTGGGATAGAAGATAGATAGATACATAGAGAGAGAGAGAGATATGTGATAAACAGATACACTATTCACAAAAAGTTAGGGATATTTGGCTTCTGGTTGAAATTCCAGGATGAACCTAAAATGTATTGAATATTTTTTTTTTAATGATCTAAATGAGACCATCTCTTAACGTTAGGATGCACATGTCCAACTGTTCAATGTTTCAGTACTTTTTGCAAAACTTTCTTCAAGCAGCATGCTCTCAGGCGGAAGTGGCCACTGAGCTTAGTGTGTCACAGAGTGTCATTCAGGAAAGGTTGGTATCAGAGATACAGAGAGACCGGAAGAGTCACAGAAAGGCAAAGACGTGGACTTCCTTAGGCTCCATCACACACTAATGAGCGCTTCATTGTAACCAATGCCCTTCAGAAGTGCATGATGAACACCACACAAATCCAGGCACATTTAAGGAATTTCACTGAGTCACAAGCAGCTTTCCACTAACGCTGTCTCCTCGGGCTGTGGGTGGTTCTATAGCAGTGATTAGCATATTCTGCTCCTAGCTGAGCCATTATGTTTACAAACCAAAGAAAATGGAGGGTGAGACACAGGACAGCACACACTAGCGCAATAAAAGTTTACTTTCACAAATCAAATAGTAGTTAAATGTTTAACTAACCTTTGGGAGTTGTGCTAAATGACGGAACCATCTCTCCCTGATGTTTTTAAATGATCTCAAACTAGGGAACACCCCCATATCCTTTTAGTGGTCCGCTGCAGGGTTGTTAACCGTCGAATGCTTTTTCCCAGCCGGGAAGGGATAAAAATAGCAGGAACGGTGAGCCTGAAGACGATCGAGGCTTGTTCACCTTAACCTCTAAAATTTTTGCAGGACGTAACAGCGCTGGACTACAAATGTAAAAGGTTGTAAATGAAGAATCTGTTTAATTGCACATAAAGGAAGACGCGTTTCGTGCTATAATGCACTTCATCTAGTTCCACACCAAACTAGATAAAGTGCATTATAGCACGAAACGCGTCTTCCTTTATGTGCAATTAAACAGATTCTTCCTTTACAACCTTTACATGTGTAGTCCAGCGCTGGTATGTCCCGCAAAATTTTAGAGGTTACGGGTGAACAAGCCTCGATCGTTCAGAGCATTATGTTGACAAGAGCAGTAGATGTTTATCTTCAGTTAACACAAGTATACACAAATTACTTGTGTTGTGAGGACTGAATACAATGGCTTTATCTGTAAACTGAAGCTAATCTTGTTAAAGATAGTTTTTCTCCAGAGCTCAGTCCCATCAGTCCATCCCTGCTCTCTGCTCTCTCAGCTAATCACATAACAGAGTTATGATCTGGTATGCAGGTTACCATAGAAACCTGTGTGCTTTCAGGAGCACAAAAATTGTCTCTTATGACTAAAGCAAAATGTATTGACCAAGTTATTTAGAAAAAGTCTTCATTTAACTGTTCCTTCATGTTGAAAGCTTATCTTAGTAGTGAGAAAATCCCTTTAAGGAAGGTGAAAGTGTCAAGTCAGACCATTCGTAACCATTTATATCAGCAATATCAGCATCGTCTGCGTTCTATATGACCAGCAAGGACACCTGACCAGTACCTGACCTGGCTGATGCGCTCTCTGTGACGTCTCCAGCATCATTGGCGGACATCATTTCTGCTCAGAGTGAATCGACTTTCATCATGGAACAGCCCTGAGGACCACTGGTTCCTTGTCCAGCGTAGATGCTCCCTGGATCATGCAAGACGATGATGCCCGTGCCTGGTTGTGTTGTCAGATCATCTAACATGCAGACCGCGCTGATGTATACAGTCACAAGTGGTTTGATGTGACACTTGTTGCCTCTCGCCTCCCTTATACGTGATGGTGTTGTGTGATTCTTCATCTGGTTCCAACAGGGCATTGAGTTACAATGAAAGCGGTTCTTCAGTGTGTGATGGAGCCAAAGGAAATCCACTTCTTTGCCTTTCTGTGACTCTTCCAGTCTCTCTGTATCTCTGATACAACCTGCTGATGACACTCTGTGTCACTCTAAGTTCAGTGGCCACTTCCGTCTGAGAGCATCCTGCTTGAAGCCTGGTAATGGCGAGCTACTGTTGATCAATTGCAAGGTGTTGTCTTGGTCTCATGATGTCACAATGTGAACAGCAGGATGAGGAGGACTGTTTAGAGCCCAATTCAAATTTACACCAGTTGTGAATTTTGCCCTTAAGCTCCTTTTTAGAAATCGGTAAGTTGTGCAAAAAGTAGAAACATCGAACAGTTGAACGAGTGCATCTAAAGGGAAGCTATAGCTCATTTTGTGCTTTAAAATATATGTGGCAATATAACCTAAACGTTTTGTGATTAGTGTAGATAGAAATATAGATTTCCAGTAGTATTTTGATTAGACTAGTTTGATAGATTGATAGTTTGATAGATTGTTTATGAGGTTAGGATTGATGATAGAATAGTATGTGTGTGTTGTTAGATAGATAGATAGATAGATAGGAGATAGATAGATAGATAGATAGATAGATAGATAGATAGATAGATAGATAGATGGATAGATAGAGAATTAACCTCTTTGGGACAGCAGGTCCTAATAATATGGCTCTTTATTTTTTTCCTCCCCATCTTCCAAGATCCATAACTTTTTTTGGGGGGGAGGTCAATCCTCTAGATGTGCAGAAAACGCATGGGAGGCCAGGACACAGATTTGACTTATTGGATTAGCTAATCCATGATAGATAGAGAGATAGATAGATAGATAGATAGATAGATAGATAGATAGATAGATAGATAGATAGATTAGATAGATAGATATGAGAGAGAGATGAGAAATAGATAGATAGAGAATTAACCTCTTTGGGACAGCAGGTCATAATAATATGGCTCTTCATTTTTTTCCTCCCCATCTTCCAAGAGCCATAACTTTTTATTTGGGGGGGAGGTCAATCCTCTAGATGTGTAGAAAACGGGTGGGAGGCTAGGACACAGATTTTCGTTATTGGATTAGCTAATCCATGTCCTTGGCAAAATTTGTTTGTAGAAGCGTGAAATACTTGGCAGAAATCCTGGGTTGTCTATCTGTCTATCAGATTTTCCTTGGTCTCTCACATTTTTTAACTCTTTAATGGCCTCCAGTGTTACATTTTCCAAAATCTCTGAATTTAATGTATCTAGTGACATTGCTAATATCAGTATTGCCAGTTTTCTCCTGTTGGAGAGAGTTATATAATTTCCCAAACTTCTTGTAAGGCTGGGTTCACATTGCTCTGTGGTCCCGTTCAGGATCTCCACTGTGGGTATCTGTTTGGATAGCTTAAAAAGCTATCCTGATGGATCCTGTGATGTATATGTGGTCACTTTTGGACTATGTTTGCTCTGTTTCCTGAACATAAACACTTTCTTTGCCGGACAAAATATCACGGTCTGTAGAGCTGTTTTGGCCACCACAGAACGCATTTACACTTAGGAAGCAGAGAAAACGTTTGCATTTGTTGCTGGATCCTCCGGGATATCTTTTTCAGGCATTCAAATAGATACCAGTAACCAGTGTCGGACTGGGGTGTCTAGGGCCCAAAGGTGGAGTTGACTCTAGGGGCCCAACAACTGAGCTTTTTATGGGCCCACCGGTGGAGTTTATTTTAGGGGCCCATCCTACAGCTACTGTCAATGACTGTACAGGCCTCTTATACTCTGTCTCTTGCTTTTTGCCTCTCTTTCTCTTCTGAGGATATATTTGCAGTTAAAGGGAATCTGTCATCAAAATATTTTTTTTTATTGATGAAATATTGTGTGTTCATATATGTTTACATTTTTAGTATATAAAGAAATGGATTTTAGCGGCAAAATCCGTAAAAAACAAATTTTAGTGGCAAAATCTGTACAAAAAAAAAAGAATTTTCAGCATCAGAAGCGAGAGAACTTTATAAGCTCCAAAATCCTTAAAGAAAAGGATTGTAGGGCCAAAATACGTAAAGAGAAGGATTTTAGGAGCAAAATCCGTAAAAAAACAGATTTTAGCGGCAAAATCCATAAAAAAAACGAATTTTAGCAGCAACATCTGTGAAAAAACGGATTTTAGCGGCGAAATCCATAAAAAAAAACGAATTTTCAACATCAGAAGCAAGAGAACTTTATTAGCGCCTAAATCCGTAAAGAAACAGATTTGAGCTGCAAAATCTGTAAAGAAACGTATTTTAGCGGCAAAATCTGTAAAAAAACGAATTTTCAGCATCAGAAGCGGGAGAACTTTATAAGCACCAAAGTCCGTAAAGAAAAAGATTTTAGCTCCAAAATCCATAAAAATAGAATTTTTTTGCGTCAGAAGCGAGAGAACTTTATTAGCTGAAAAATCTTGAATTGCGCAAAAATCGTTAGCGACAAAAGCACGATCACTTTATTAGGAACGAGGACACATCGGACACTTGTCTGCAGAATTGATAATGTATAACCACCCGACCTCTGCCTCTTTCTGGCAGCCTTGCTGGAGCACAGAGCGGCTAAGCAGACATTCGGTAGCTGCTCCTCTGGGCTCCACAATCATGGCTGCCTGCTCCCTGCAGACACTAAAGCAGAGCTGAGGTCACAGCAGGGATGGGCTGGGAGGACTCTAAGCTGAAGATATTCAGACGGGAGTCTTAAAGGGGTTGTCTCGCTACAATGATTGGGTTTTTAATTAAAGATCTTAAAAAAACAAGCAGCTTTGCAATATATTTCATTACAAATGTCCTACTGATTTTTTATCCCTGGTAGTAGGAGTTCATCAGCTTCTCAATCACTATAGCCACCGACCTGTTGATTTTTATCTCCCTGGCTGCCAGTCCTGGTGACTCATCTGTTTCTGAATACAGGTCGGAGCACAGAAACCCTCCCACACAGTATGCTTCTGTAGGGAAGGGAGGGGGAGGGCTCTGGCTTCTGTGTCTGTGTGGATTATCCATGTGTGTGTCTGCTTCCTCCTGCTCTCTACACCCGATTGAGGAGAGCCCGAGGTGAGGCTGATGGGGGTCAGTACATGTGACAGCAGTGAAGTGTGTTACTATAATCATGATGTGTCTGTGGAGCTTTGACCATACTAATAGAACAGATCAGGGGGGCATGTGAACGGTTCATATCCCTCCCTGCTCTGCTATATTAGTGACACATTGTGATTATATTAACACACTTCACAGCTGCCCTGTGTCTGTTCTGACAGGGTTTGTTTGTTGTTGCTTGAGATGTCCGTGGAGATTTGTATGCTAAGCAAGGGGTATAGGAACCTTTACATCCCCCCCTGCTCTGCTATTAGCATACACAGCTTCACAAACCTCTCCACACTCATAGATCAGCCCTCTCCCTGCTGTCTCCTGACTCTGTGAAGCTGATTCAGCAGTGAGTAGCAGATCTAGGCAGGCAAACACAGGGTTAACCCTGGTAGAAAACCCCCTCACCCCCCCCCCCCTGCTGTATAGAAGTTACTGCAGTTGGAGGAGGAGAGCTGTCTGTGTGCTGAGGGGAGGGGGGAGGAGAAGAGGCAGATAAGAAGCACGTCCCTGAATTCAAAAATCCTTTGCTGCCAGACTCATTGAAGTAGGCTGAAAGCCTGTAGTGAGACAACTCCTTTAAATGGAACCTGTCACATAGGTTATGCCCCCCTTGCTGAGGACAGCACAGGCTAGTGACAGACCTGCTGTTCCCAGCACTGTGCCCCTTATTCTGTAAGATGCAGCAGTTTTAGAGCATTTACTCCTCAAATCTTATTCATGAGCAGGTGTTAGCTCCACCCACCAAAGGCTAGCTCCGCCCACTGACAGTTATTCACATGTGTCTACCTATTCAAAGTAATAGGTTTGTCAGTTGAGGTGGGCGGGGCTAGCCTCCGTTTGACCAGGTTTGAAAACAACTGACACTCTGAAGGACTCTTCGAATGACTCTTCTGGCTGAAAACTGCAGATTTGAGCATTAAATACACGAAAACTCCAGCATCTTACAGATTAAGGGACACAGTTCTGGGAACAGCAGGTCTGACACTGGCTTGTGCTGTCCTCAGCAAGGGGGGCATAAACTATGTGACAGGTTCTCTTTAAGTCCCTTATCTACAGTGTTTACTTTACAGCAGCTTCTTGTGTGTCGTGCTCTCACACAGTACAGGGCTGTCTCTGAAGAGGGCAGTGTTGTGTACACACAAGAATCAGTTATATCTTTATAAAAGCTCACACTGAAAATTACTGCAACTGATATTAAAAAGGTTATAGAAAACACACACACTACTGCAAAAAAAAAAAAAATTGTGACACAATCCTTTTAAAAAACAACTCCAGGTCTACCATGTTTAGGGGCCCACCGGAGGGTTCCCATATTCCCCTGTGGGCAAGTCCAAGCCTGCCAGCAACAGAGATCCCAAACAGACCCACAGCTGAATGTGAACTCTTAAAGGGGAATTCCCATCATACATATTGATGGCGTATCGATAGGTGGGACCCGCACCTAGCTTTTTTGATTGAAGTTTTATTGAGAGAAAAAAGACAAAGGGCGACATGTATGAATGGGCTTTACGCCTGTTTTTTGGCGTATTCTGCGCCTCCCGGCCCGATTCCCGCTGTCGGACGGGGGGATGCAGTGTTAGGTGCAGTGTTCGCCACTTTCAGCTGTGCCCCGCATGAAGGGGCGGGCAGTGGGTACGGTGTGGGCGCGGGGTAGGCGTTCCGGGGCGGGACGCGGCGTGCTCGAAAACTCCGAGGCATGTACGATGGCGAGTCGGCAAAGCGAGGCGCAGTGCAGCGCTCTGCAGCTCCGACAAGCAGACCTGGTTTTTTTTGGTCTAAATGCTCTGGCAGAGGCGAAGTGAAGCAGGATCCGAACATGCGAGGAAGCAGATCGAAGATCGCGACAGAAATCTCGGCGCTCCGCTCCGTGCAGCAGGAGTATGATTCCGAAAAAATCACCTTTATAAAGGCGGAAAACATTGTCAGAAAAGAGCTGAACGTAAAAAATAAACATAATTAAAAAAAAATAACTTTCCTAAACTCTAGGAAAGTGTGCGGGGACATGGACGCAGTGCGGGACTTAGGCGCCATGCGGGACTGCGCCGAAAAACAGTTCGATGCGAGACAGGCTGGAACAGCGAGAAATCATCCACATGTCCGGTGCAAGAGTCTGAATCAAAAATCGCCTTTATAAAGGCGTTCACATTCTCAGGAAAAGAGCTGAAACCTAAAAAATACATAAAACAAAATCACTTTCCAATATCCTAATTCAAGAATTAGGATATTGGAAATTGCCGGGAAATACAGTAATTCAAATTCTGAAACCTATTCTCATTGGTCGGCATAAACCGGCCAATCAGAATAGGAGCGACAGTGAACCATTAAAACCTATGGGGAAGGATTGACCAATCAGAATCCACAGCGGGATAATTCAAAATACAGTAAAAAGACAGAAAAGAGCTGATTGGCTGAGCTAGCGGGGGCTTGGCTAGCTCGGCCAATCAGAATAGGAGCGACAAAGACCCATTCTAGTCTATGGAGAAGTTTAGACCAATCAGAATCCACGGCGGGATAATTCAAAATACAGTAAAAAGACAGAAAAGAGCTGATTGGCTGAGCTAGTGGGTGCTTGGCTATCCCAGCCACTCAGAGCGCGAGCTACTTCTCCCATTATAGTCTATGGAGAGATGGGCGCACTGAAATCTCGGCGCTCAGCGCCGTGCGGCACGAAGTATGAATAAAGAAATTATTTTTATTAAATGTAAAACATTATCAGATAAAGAGCAGAACCCTTCTTTACAAATAAAGCAGTTAAAGCCCTAACAACGCGTTTGTCGCCGAGACCGGCGATACATAGGGAATTGCAATAGAGAGAATTGCTGGGAAATACAGTAATTCAAATTTTTTAAGCTATTCTCATTGGTCGGCAGAAGCCAGCCAATCAGAATAGGAGCGACAAAGACCCATTATATCCTATGGAGAAGTTTGAACCAATCAGAATAGGAGCGACAGTGGCCCATTCTAACCTATGAAGGAGTATTAACCAATCAGAATAGGAGCGACAAAGTCCCATTACATCCTATGGAGAAGTCTGGACCAATCAAAATCAAAGGCGGGACAGTTCAAAATACAGTAAACAGACAGCAACGGAGCTGTTGGCTGAGCTAGCGGTGGCTTGGATATCCCAGCCAATCAGAGCGCGAGCTACTTCTCCCATTATAGTCTATGGAGAGATGGGCGCTCTGAAATCTCGGCGCTCAGTGCCGTGCGGCATGAAGTGTTAATCAAAAAATCATTTTTATTAAGTGTAATACATTATCAGATAAAGAGCAGAACCCTTCTTTACAAATAAAGCAGTTAATAACCCGAACAACGCGTTTGTCGCCGAGACCGGGCGCTACATAGGGAATTGCAATTTTTTTTTTTTTTTTTTTTTTTTTAGAGTAGAATGCCGGGAAAAGATGAATAGATTCAAATTGTTTAAGCTCTTTCTGATTGGTCGGCATAAACCAGCCAATCAGAATAGGGCGACAATGTCCCATTATAACCTATGGAGGAGAATTGAGCCAATCAGAATAGAGCGACAATGTACCAAATCCTATGGAGAAAAATTGACCAATCATATTCAAAGGCGGGACAGTTCAAACTACAGTTAAAATGCAGCAACGAGCTGATTGGTTGAAGCGGCGGGGGCTCGTCCAGCTTAGCCAATCAGAGCGCGAGCTACTTTCTCATAGTGTTCTATGCAGGCCCGGACTGAGAATCTGTGCGACCGGGCATATGCCCGGCGGGCCGCCTAGCCGGGACACATGTGGGCCGCCCAAAGGTAGGTTTGCGCAGCGCTGCTCACCTGAAAGCAGCAGCGCTGTGGGAGAATCAGCTGCCGGCCCGCTGCCACGGGCCGCTAAGGCAGTGTGATGCGTGGCCGGACCGGCACTTTGACATGCGGCCGGGCTGCAGATGAGCCGCACGCAGAAAGTCCAGGCAGGATTCCAGACTATAGCAGGCGCAGCAGCACACAGTTTATTCATGGGGCCTACGGGCTGCCGCGGCCTGCAACTGCCACACTTGGGGAATCTGTGACTCCTGCGCTACCATTGTCACTCACTGCGCCTGTGGCCACTAAACAGAGCCGCCGGCTGCCGCGCCACAGCTGAGGGCCGCCGCAGTGAGCAGGGATGCTCCGCAGCGGCCTGAGTTAGCAGCAAGTGTATAAATCTGGCTGCGGCCACTACGGAGGGACCGCCGGCCGCCGCGCCCGCAATTGAGGGCCGCTGTGAGCCGGGATGCTCCGAAGTGGCCGTAGCTAGACTCCCTGGATGGCATGGTGATGTGTCACATGGCAGGAGGCGGGCAAGACGTGAGCGCAGGGAGGGGGAGCTGGAGGCCAGCTACCTCCCAGTGCACAATAGAGACGTTCACTGGCTCCACCTCCCCAGTCCTGCAGCCTGACCCACGCTGAACGCGCCCCTTTCCTCTTCCTGGAGCCGGCTCAGCTCCTGCAAGATTGAATAAACAGTAAGTAGCTGCTTGTAGCTTCACTGATTGGTCCCTTGCCACTTGTCAGCCTGGTAGTAGGAAGGGAAGGCCCCCAAGGGGAAATAGGTACATAGCTACCAACCTCTCTTGGGCCTTTGTTCTCCTACATACCCTTTTCCTACTACCTCCCTTTGGGAGCCCGCCTGCCTACGTAGCTCCTTGGTGCCCCCCCGACTAAAGTACCTCCCTTGGTGCCCATCTGCCTAAGTACCTTTCCCCTTTTTGCCAGCCTACGTACCTCCCTTGGTACCTGCCCGCCTAGCCTTGTAACCTCCCTTGGTGCCCCTCTGCCTAAGTACCTCCCTTTGTGCCAGCCTAACGTACCTCCCTTGGTACCTGCCCGCCAGCCTATGGTACCCCCCTTGGTTTCCAGCCCGCCGCCTATGTACCTCCCTTGGTGCCCGCCCACCAGCCTACGTACCTCCCTTGGTGCCAGCACGCCAGCCTACTACCTCCCCTTTGGTACCTGCCCGCCGCCTACGTACCTCCCTTGGTAAACCTGCCTGCCTACTACCTCCCTTGGAACCTGCCCGCCTGCCCACGTACCTCCCTTGGTACCTGCCCGCCCCGCCACGTACCTCCCTTGGTGCCTGCCCCTCCGCCTACGTACCATCCCTTGGGGCCTGCCCTTTCCGCCTATGTACCTCCCTTGGTGCCTGCCCCCCCCCACTTACCTCCCTTGGTACCTGGCTGCCTGCCTACGTACCTCCCTTGGTACCTGCCCGTCCGCCTGCGTACCTCCCTTGGTACCTGCCTACGTACCTCCCTTGGTACCTGCCCATCTGCCTGCGTACCTCCCTTGGAACCTGCCCGCCTACGTACCTCCTTTGGTGCCTGCGCGCCCACCGATGTGGGCTGGTGGGACCTGTGTGCCAGCGCTGCTTTTGAGTCCCAGTCCGGCCCTGGTTCTATGGGGAAAAGAAATTCTGAGCACGCTCTGTGATTGGCTAAGTTAAAAGAGGCGCCGTTATTTGGACCAATGGGAGACCGAGCGACGCTCCTATTGGTTTTCTAATGCAATCTGAAATAAAACTGTACACGGCCGAAATCAAATTATAACACTACAGAAGTGGTCATGATGTGTATATAAAACGAATAATAATATGGGGGTAACGAAAAAAAATATTAAATCAATAAAATTCATGTTTATTTCTTTATTTTCGTTGCACCCATACTATTGATCCTTGGCTAACGAAAATAAAGAAATAAACATGATTTTATTGATTTAATTTTTTTTTTTCGTTACCCCCATATTATAATTCGTTTTATATACAAATCGGGAAAACTTCTGTAGTGTTATAATTTGATTTTGGCCATGTACAGTTTTATTTCAGATTGCATTAGAAAACCCCTAGGAGCGTCGCTCGCTCTCCCATTGGCCCAAAAATAACGGCGCCTTTTAACTTAGCCAATCAAAGAGCGTGCTCAGAATTTCTTTTCCCCATAGAACTCTATGAGAAAGTAGCTCGCGCTCTGATTGGCTAAGCTGGACGAGCCCCCGCCACTTCAACCAATCAGCTCGTTTCTGCATTTTTACTGTATTTTGGGAACTTCCCGCCTTTGAATATGATTGGTAAATTTTTCTCCATAGGATATAATGGGACATTGTCGCTCCTATTCTGATTGGTCAATTCTCCTCCATAGGTTAAAATGGGACATTTGTCGCTCCTATTCTGATTGGCTGGTTTATAACCGACCAATGAGAACAGCTTAAATAATTTGAATTACTGTATTTCCCCAATTCTCTCTATTGCAATTCCTATGTAGCGCCGGTCTCGGCGACAAACGCGTTGTTCGGGATTTTAACTGTTTTATTTGTAAAGAAGGGTTCGGCTCTTTATCTGATAATGTTTTACATTTAATAAAAATGATTTTTTGTTTTAATACTTCATGCCGCACGGCGCTTTAGCGCCCAGATTCAGACGCCCATCTCTCCATAGACTATAATGGGAGAAGTAGCTCGTGCTCTGATTGGCTAGGATATCCAAGCCACCGCTAGCTCAGCCAATCAGCTCTTTTCTGTCTTTTTACTGTATTTTGAACTGTCCCGCCTTTGATTTTGATTGGTCCAAACTTCTCCATAGGATATAATGGGGCTTTGTCGCTCCTATTCTGATTGGCTGGCTTCTGCCGACCAATGAGAATATCTTAAACAATTTTAATTACTGTAATTTCCTGGGAATTCTTTTCTATTGCAATTCCCTATGTACGCCGGGCTCGGCGACAAACGCGTTGTCGGGTTTTTTAAACTGCTTTATTTGTAAAGAAGGGTTCGGCTCTTTTATCTGATTTAAAGTTTTACATTTAATAAAATTAATTTTTTTATTAATACTTCATGCCGCACGCGCTGAGCACCGAGATTGCATTGAGCCCATCTCTCATGACTATAATGGGAGAAGTAGCTTGCGCTCTGATTGGCTGGGATAGCCAAAGCCCCTGCTAGCTCAGCCAATCAGGCTCTTTTCTGTCTTTTTAACTGTATTTTGAATTATCCCGCCGTGGATTCTGATTGGTCTAAACTTCTCCATAGACTAGAATGGGTTTTTGTCGCTCCTATTCTGATTTGGGCAATAATTCTCCATAGGTTTTAATGGTCTCTGTCGCTCCCATTCTGATTGGCTGAGCTAGCCGCGCCCCGCTAGCTCAGCCAATCACCTCTTTTCAGCTTTTTTACAGTATTTTGAACTGTTCCCGCCGTGGGTACTGATTGGTCTAAACTTCTCCATAGGCTAGAATGGGTCTCCTGTCGCTCCTATTCTGATTGGCTGAGCTAGCCAAATCCCTGGAGGCTTAACCAATCAGCTCTTTTCAGCATTTTTACTGTATTTTTTAACATCCCGCCGTGGATTCTGATTGGTCTAAACTTCCCCATAGGGTTTTTAATGGTTCACTGTCGCTCCTATGCTGATTGGCCGGTGTATGCCGACCAATCAGAATAAACTTTCTGAATTTGAATTACTGTATTTCCCGCAATTTCCAATATCCTAATTCTTGAATTAGGATATTGGAAAGTGATTTTGTTTTTATGTATTTTTTATTTTTTTGGTTTCAGCTCTTTTTTCTGAGAATGTTTTCCGCCTTTATAAAGGCGATTTTTGATTCAGACTCTGCACCGACATCTGGAATGATTTTTTCGCTGTTCCAGCCTGTCTCCATCGGAACTGTTTTTCGCGCAGTCCCCGCACGGCGCCCAAGTCACTGCACTGCGCCCATGTCCCCCGCACTGTGCCCCCCACAAACGGCGAGGCACAGGGAACTTTTGCCCTCATGTATGAGCGCCCACCGCCTCGACGGCGAATCTTAGGCGCAGCGCCGCTCTCGCCTCATCCCCGCACTGCGCCCCACACACTGGCCAGGCGCGGCAGACTTTTCCCGCAAAGTATGTCCGCACTACCTCCGGCGCCAAATCATAGGCGCAGCGCCGCACTGCGCCTCAGTCCCGCACTACGCCTAACACACAGGCGAGGTGCGGCGGACTTTACATGCTATGTATGAGCGCGCCCCGGCCCCGACATAAATCAGGCGCAGATTCCGCCGGGAAACTGGCGGAAAGGTGCGCCCCGACGAGATTCATACATGTCGCCCAAAAGGCTTACATATCATCAATCATCATCAGAAGTATGGAACAGTGCTCATAACATCAATCTATACAGCCTTTCCTTCTCACCTCCCGGATCTTACAAGTCATTTCTGTCAATAACTGTAAACCAATCAAATATAGAAACTAAAGGAAATCTTATGTTTTTTTTTTAACAATATTCTAGATTGACTTATCCTCTTCCCCCTTTCACACCTATCTCGCAAGACAAAGTTAATGTTGTTTTAATTACCATAACTATTTAACCCCTTAACCTGAATGCCTGAAAGTAGTTAATGACCAGAACATATTTTTAGTTTTTGCCTCTTTACGTTTCAACAGTCTCAACTTTTTTATTTTTTCAATGACGCAGTTGTGTGAGACCTAGTGCGGGAGAAGTTGTACCTTTTGGGGGAAGAGTTTAAGTTCACTTATAAATTATTTTTTTTATATTTTTTTACACCATTCACATTTCACCTTTAATAACTTATTAGATTAATTCTGCAGGTTATTACGGTCATGTAGATACCGAATATGTGTAGGGTTTTTTTTGTGTGTGTAGTGTGTTACTTTTTATTAAATATTTATTTTTCTTTTATTATTTATAATTTATTGCAGATTATTTTAACATTTTTTTACTTTTTTTGTCTTTTTTTTATTTTTTTCCCACCATTCACATTTCACCCTTAATTAATTGTTGGATTAATTCTACATGTTAGAACGGTTGTGTAGATACCTAATATGTGTAAGGTTTTTTTGTGTGTATGTAATGTATGCACAATTACTTTTTATTAAATATTTATTTTTATTTTATTATTCATAATTTATTGCAGATTTTTTTTCAAATTTTTTAACTTTTTTTGTCTTTTTTTTACTCATTTTTTTTTTGCACCATTCACCTTTCACCCTTAATAACTTGTTAGATTAATTCTACAGGTTATTCCGGTCATGTAGATACCTAATATGTGTAGGGTTTTTTTTGTGCGTGTAATGTTTGCACAATTACTTTTTATTAAATATTTATTTTTCTTTTATTAGTTATAATTTATTGCAGATTTTTCTTCAAATTTTTAACTTTTTTTGTCTTTTTTTAATTTTTTTTTTTTCACACCATTCACATCTCCCCCTTAATAACTTGTTAGATTAATTCTACAGGTTATTCCGTGTGTGGTGTGTGTGTGTGTGTGTGTTGTGTGTGTGTGTGTGTGTGTGTGTGTGTGTGTGTGTGTGTAATGTATGCACAATTACTTTTTATTAAATATTTATTGTTCTTTTATTGTTTATTGCAACTTTTTTCAAATTTTTTTACACCATTCACATTTCACCTTTAATAACCTGTTAGATTAATTCTATAGCTACCTAATATGTATAGAGTTTTTGTGTGTATGTGTGTAGTTTATGCAGTTATTCTTTATTAAATATTTCTTTTTATTTTATTATTTATTTTATTTATTATTTTTAGCTCTTTACTCCCTACTTTCCCATAGCCTTAACTTTTTTATTTTTTCATCTACATAGACATATGAGGGCCTTTACTTTGCGGGATAAGATGTACTTTCTAACCGTGTCTTTCACCATACCATAGAATATAAAGGGAAACCGCCCAAAAATTTGAAATGGGGCAAAAAGTGAAAAAAAGTACTTGCGCCTTGTTTGCGGGGGTTTTGTTTTTACGCCGTTCAATCTATGGTATATAAATGATGTGTTCTCTGTATCCTACAGGTTGATATTAATCCGTCAATATCAAACATGTACCTTTTCATTATGTTTTGGTACAGTAAAAAAATATATATATATATTCTATTTTTCAAATTGTTACCACAGCGCCATTTTCTGCAACCAAAAACTTTTTTTGTACTTCTAGCTCTGGAATTAATTTCTTTATCACTTTTATTGCAATATTTAGGGGACGTGAAATGACCAAAAAACTCAACTTTGGCGTTTGGAATTTTTTTCTTCTGCGGTGTGCAGCATACAGGATAAATGATGTTAGATTTTAATAGATCGGAATTTTACTGATGCGGAAATACCAATTATGTGTAATTTTGTTATTTATTTTATTTTATTTGTAAAATGGCAAAAAGGGGGAGATTGAAACTTTTAATATTTTCATATTTTTTTACACTTTTAAACTTTTTTTTTTTTACTTTAACTTTGAGTCCCTCTAAGGTGCTTCACCACTAGGTGGTGCGTTCATTAATACAGCACCCTTTCTCATTCACTTAGACGCTGCGGCCGTATTCACAGCGGTGTCTAAGGGGTTAAGTAACAGGGAATGGAGCCAGCTCCATTCCGCTCTTTAACCCACGGGTGTCAGCTGCAATTAGCAGCCAACCTCCCCCCACCCCTCCCGGTGCCGCGATCCGGCTACAAAGCCCGTCATTGTCTGATAGATCAGAGTCAGACCCTTGGGACCTGCACTTATATGGGGAATGGGCCCCCGAAACTCGATTTTTTTCTATATATATTAGCAAAAAGGGACACTATAGTAAGTTTTAGAACTGTGTTTTCAGATCAATGATCTACAGTTTAGAGGTCATTGGGGCAGGGTTGAAAGTTGCAGTTTGGAATGATTTTTAAATATTGTTTGTATGTTTTTTTTTATTACTTTACACAAAGTGCCACCAATGAGGTCAGAAAAAAGACCTATAGGGGGTATATTTCCAGAACTTTTTTGGAGGGCTGATTTCGACTGTAACTGGGGCCAATAAATTAGCCCCATTTACAGGTTGGGGGGGACAGGGACCTCCATTCTCCACATAGGCATATTTCCCAGAGGAAGGACTTGAACCTGCTGGATATTTGAGGCATATCTGATGAAATGTTATCAATGGACATACCCTTTTATTATTTGTTATTTCAGCCACTTTGTATGAAGGAAACAGCTTGAACTCAATTAATTAATCAGTAATTAAAGTAAGTATTAAAAATAAATATAATCACAAAAGTCAAAATATAAGAACTTATTGATCAAGACTGTCTAGAAGAAAGACTGCCTTTGTTGCCCATGGCAACCAATCAGAGCCCATAGAAACCAATCAGAGCCCATAGCAATCAATCAGAGCTCATAGCAACCAATCAGAGCCCATGTCAACCAATCAGAGCCCATGTCAACCAATAAAATCTCATAACAACCAATCAGAGCCCATGGCAACCAATCAGAGCTCATAGCAATCAATCAGAGCTCATAGCAACAAATCAGAGCCCATAGCAATCAATCAGAGCTCATAGCAACCAATCAGAGCCCATGTCAACCAATCAGAGCCCATGTCAACCAATAAAATCTCATAACAACCAATCAGAGCCCATAGTAACTAATCAGAGCTCATAACAACCAATCAGATCTCATAACAACCAATCAGAGCCCATAGCAACCAATCAGAGCTCATAACAACCAATCAGAGCCCATAGCAACCAATCAGAGCTCAGCTTTCATTTTCAAAACTGTTCAGAAAAAAAATTAAAGCTGAGCTCTGATTGGCTGCTACTGGCACAGTCTGTTACCCAGTTAAATCAAGCTCATTTTATTTAATTTTTTACTTTATGGTTTTCATTCTTCTGCTAAGGTTTATATTTTGATGCCTCCAGACATTTTACCTAGATGTCAGTCTCTTATTAACTATAAACCTCCGGGCATTTGACATCTAACTCTGCATGGACCTTTTAAAATGTTCTTGCAGAGCGTACAGCTGTACACTGATTGTGGAAAGTTGTCTGTCGGCAGCATCTGGGCTCTCCACTAAGGGGATGTTCACACAGCGGGTTTCAGTGCGGTTGCCGCGGCCAAAACCTCATCCAAACCTCGCCTCAAACTCGCATCTCCCACCGCGGTTTATCGGCGCGGGTTTCGTCATGGTCGTGGTTTGCGGTAAGGTTTTCGCCCATACAAATTTAATAGCAGGACAAAACCCACACCCCAACTGCGCACCAACCGCGGCGAAAAGCACGGCGAAACCCACGCCGACACCGCGCCGAAGACTCGCTGCCAAGAATTGACAGGAGACTTCTCAAACACGCGCCGTGTGAATAGCAACGCGGTTTCCCATAGGAAACCATGTAATGAACTGGGGGCGTTTGGGGCGCGATTTGGACGAGGTTTTGGCCGCCGAAACCCGCGGCCAAATCCGCTTTGTGAACTAAGCATAAGAAGGCAGGGATGGATTATTACCATCCCTGCCTTCCTATACAGCCTTCTGGCGCCAGCAGTCACATGAACACCGGGGCTCAGTAGTTGCAGATGCTGCTTGGTCTTATCAGACGTAGATCATCTCAGCAGTTAGTACTGGGACTATATTTCTTCGTAATCTGGGGCTATTACACCAACCCCAGTTACAGGGGAAATCGGCAGAAAAAAGTTATCTGCAAATGTCCCTCATTTCTGACTTTGTAGGGGACACAATATTTAAATTAAATTAAAAAATAATAAATGAAAAAAATAATAATAAAAAACAGACAGCCCAACCGCAACTTTTAGCCTTGCCCCTGACAATCCTAAAACTTTATATCACCCATATGTAATCATGTGCAACACAATTATAAAACTCCTTTTTGTGTAGGCCTGTGGGGTGGTCGGTCCGGCCCCCGTCAGGGTTATCACTTCTTGGCTTGTTGGTTAAGATCAAGTGTAGTTTTCATTCTCGGGGACTTAGTGCCACTTTTGCGATTTAAAAAAAAATACATTAAAAAATGTGAAAAAAAAAACTGTGTTTTGGAATTTATTTTAGCAATGTCCCCGATATTATTAAATAAAAAAAAGATCTAATTTAAAAATTTCAGAAAAATAAAGTGTTAAAACCTGCGTAAACTAATGAAAATGAAACCGAGTCAGGTCAGGAAGGGGAGGAGGGTAAACAACCTGGTCAGGAACTGGTTAAAGGGCAAACATCCATCTGTCTCCTTTCAGCTCCATCTTTCTAAACCTCCTCATGAAGGAATTTATTGGAGGCCTTATCAGTGTGTGCAAGTTCTCACAGAAAATAGCTGACAATAGAATCGAAGCCAGTTGTGGTATCACATTACTATCTATGCAGGGTATAAATCTCACTGCTAATTCCATAGTCCATCTTCTGCATTCAATATTAGCTCAGAGTTTAGAGGACTGTATTTTTGTTCACTTTAGATCATTTAGAGAAAACGCTGTCTTAGACTATGTCTAAAATCTAAGGGCGACATGTCCCAACACGCCAACGCTGGTTTTTTGGTCTATTTTGCGGCAAAACCACTTTTGACCCTATTTTCTTGTTGTAAATGAACAGTCATGCACCAAAACTAGGCGCAATATACGCCGGGCATGACACTTGGTAAATAGTCTCCAAATAGTCTCTATTTTGCCTATGGCAAAATAGTAAATATAGCGACACTTGGTAATGCGCCTAAATATGGTGCGCTGTGTGCCCCCTCGCTAGGCGCATTACATATACCACCAATGATATGCTATGTGTCGCGAGTTGTGCAATGCGCCTTTTTTGACGCGATTCGCCTTTTTAGGCGCATTAAAGAGAACCTGTCACATAGATTATGCCCCACTTGCTGAGGGCAGCACAAGCCAGTGTCAGACCTGCTGTTTCCAGCGCTGTGTCCCTTATTCTGTAAGATGCAGGAGTTTTCGTGTATTTAATGCTCAAATCTGCAGTTTTTAGCCAGAAGAGTCATTCGAAGAGTCCTACAAAGAGTCAGTTTTTTTCAAACCCTGCCAATCGGAGGCTAGCCCCGCCCACCTCAACTGACAAACCTATTACTTTGAATAGGTTGAAACATGTGAATAACTGTCAGTGGATGGGGGGGCTAACCTTTGGTGGGTGGAGCTAACACCTGCTCATGAATAACATTTGAGGGGTAAATGCTCTAAAACTACAGCATCTTACAGAATAAGGGACACAGCGCTGGAAACAGCAGGTCTGACACTGGCTTGTGCTGCCCTCAGCAAGGGGGGCATAACCTATGTGACAGGTTCTCTTTAAGTTTTCAATGCAAGGTATAGCTGGCGCCAGTTTTTGGAAATGATCGGACTTTCTGGCGCACTTTACACTGATTTAATGTGCCTAAAACTGGCATGGAAATGCTACTTTTCTGACATGTCGCCCTAAGTTTGCTCTGCACATCCAAATTGATTGTTTAGAAAAATGAGTATAGGTGCCTTCTGGTATGGCAGCAAAATGCAACACAAACACAACTCAATATCAGCAGCACTCTACAGGCACTAAAAAACAGTCAAAGGGAACATAGGAATGTTTGGAAAAGCATTTCTGTTACTTTTAAATACATGAAAATTTGAGGTTCTTAGTGTACATTTTTGATCAAAACTGTAAAGGCCCATCTACCACAGCAAGGTGCGGCCCAGAGATGGGACCCATACCTATCAAACACTGATGGTATATCCTATCGATACACCATCAAAGAGCATGGTGGGCACAACCGTTTAACTTACAGTGCCAAGCAAAAGGATAACAATGTTTTGAACTTTTGACTTTCAGGATTGATATTTTACCATCCATTAGCCAGCTTTGACTATGAGACTGCCATCACTTTATAGACAATCATCTTGGCTAGCTCATACATTTGTTTAATCTCCAACTATTTAGTATCTGCTTAGTTCTGCAGATTCTTGTCATGTAACTGCATTGTTACGGTTTTTTCTCCTAAAAATCTGAAGTTCAAGTTTTATTATTTTGTTAATATTTGGTAAATCCACCTTTGGCTTTTAGCACTGCCTGAATCTTCTGGGCTCTTGATCAGATTCAAGTATGTAATGACCAAAATCTGATCCCAGGTCTCTTCTGCACATTCCCAATGTTGGTGCATTCTGGACTTGGTATGAATACAGCTTTTTCTTCACCTCTACCCACAAGTGTTGGATTGGCTTGAGGTCTGGGGACTGTGGGGGCCGATCCAGAGACTCTACTTCATGGTCATTGACCCCTTCCTTCTCCAACCTTGACGTCTGCTTCAGGTCGTTGTCCTGCTGGACACTATGTCGTTCTCTTCATACTCCTAATACTCGAGTGTGTGAAGTGATTCATCTTGTAGGACACTCACATAGAGCTCAGCATTGAGATCAACATTGATCCTGGTCAAGTATCCAACATCTTTGCCTGTGACCCCTCCCCATATCCTCAGGCCTTCCTCCACTGAACCTGACAGTTTCTTCAATTCAATTTATTAGCCCCCTTTTCCTTGAATCTTCCAGACCTATCTGCCCCATCAGAGCCCGGTCTATTGACATTAAGCTCATCACTTCAAATCACATCCAAACTTCTACTGCCCACTTTTCATAAAAAGTCACAAGTTCAAAATATTGTTACCCTTTTGCTTGGCACTGTATAATTACATTCATGGCTGTATTATAGTTCCATACAACCTCTGAGTATAAGTGGTCTTTTATTTTACCTCCTATACTTCCAATTTCATACGGAGGCAGGTGGAAGTATAAATATATAAATAAGGCGATACAGAAGGGTGCCATAAATACAGATACATGTGGTACACCATGCTGGCTTACAACCTATCAGTGACACCCATACTATTAGATTAGGCAGGCTGCCCAGCACTTTCAAGGTGTCCAACACAAAACACAGCACTCCGCTCCCCAGCACTGTTGGGCAGATAAAATATATGACATACTGGAAAAATGTTAAACATGAGGTATTAGTACTAGTACTAATACCTCATGTTTAACATTTTTCCAGTAGGTTGTAAGCCAGCATGGTGCACCACACGTGTGTATTTATGGCACCCTTCTGTATCGTCTTATCTATATGCAATTGTAGTACCAGCAACCACCCCCCTCATGCACTGAGGGTATGTGAGTGGTTGTTTTATTGGTATTTTTGCATTTGTGCAATCTCCCCATGTATTATACTGTGGCTTTTCTGCATGCTGGTGTGAACAGGTATCAAGTTAATGTGCAGTTTTTTATCATCTAATTGTTCCCCTAGTGGTGGGGTGTGTGAGCTACTGCTCAGCAATTACCTGCATCTGTTTATCTTTCCCAAGTAGCACAGGGGCCAGAGTTGCCTGCTACTGGGTTCAGTCTAGTTCAGCCATTGAGCTGTAAATATGGCCTTTGTATAGTTTTTTGAGTAAGTAATGTCCCATTTTGTATATGTCTCTGCACAGTCTAACGTTATCCAATCAGTGCTGACAATCAGCGTGAAAACGGGAAAGGAACAGCACTACACGGAGTTAAAAGAGAAGAGGCTCCAGGATTGTTATTTCATAGGAAACACAAGGATTTACTAACACAGACATGTCTGGAACTGTCAAAGTTTTAACCTTGCTTGCCATTGGAGTGATCAGACAGTAACCCTTCCTCAGTGGCTGTAATGTGTATATATACATCCATACATTCTAAGACACTAATATACCAGCATGAAAGTATTCCTGATAAATAGCATCAAATACGGAATCTTTGTTGAATTTTCCCAGCACTGCATTTGGAGATTCCCCTCTGACTCTTCATGACACATAGTGAAACTTTTATTATGCCAGATTGATTATACCAGTGTCCTTTGTCCTTTTCTTGGTGCATGCTTTGGAATTACCTTTGCATTCCCACATATCTAATGTTTAGCTAATATTGCTGTATCATTTACTGAATAACTTTGCTCTTCATGCTACATACTTGGATATTGACTTCTTTTATGTAATTTTTCCATCATTTTGTACTTGGTTTATGATGCTGTCTTTTTTCTTTAGTTTATATAAGTGTTTGAAAATATGTATTTACTCCTAAACATAAATTGATACAAATATAAACAGAAGTGTCAAAAGTAAAATTCAAAATAACTCAAAATTAAAAATAATAAATAAATAAAAATATAACAATTAAACATGGTGGTGGTAAAGTATAATGATGTGGGAATGATATCCTGCGGCCAGAGGTAGACAACTTGCCCATAGTAAAGGAGCTATTTTTTGTACTGTACTAGAAAACATTAGCGGGTCCTACATTATGTCAGAAAGATAGTTACATAGTTTATAAGGCCGAAAAAAGACAAGACGTCCATCCAGTTCATCCCATTCTGCTAAAGTGTTGATCCAGAGGGAGGCAAAAAACCCCAATGAGGCAGAAGCCAATTTAGATAAAGATGAAGTGTACCTATTATTTTAACAAACTTTTGACATGTTCAAAGTTTTGATTGATGATGGTCCTGGTGCTGAGACCCCCACCTTTACTATAACAAAGGAGCAGAAGCCATCTGCTGAGCGTGGTGCCCCTTCATTTCTGCTCAGCTTGCCTCAGATGTGGTGTACAAATTCATAGAAAGTCTCATAGGCTCTGTCCAAATCTGTACACTGTTCATTAGTTTCTCTGAGAAAAAGCCAAGAACAGGCAACCAGGAATTAAAGTACACAGCACTAACCAAAGAAAATAAAACCAAAAGTGCAATAGAAAATGTCTTAAAGGGGTTTTCCCAGGACGTGCCTTATCTGCTAAGAAGCAAATGTAAACAAGCCAGGGCTGAGCTGAGAGAGACACAGTCAAAGCACAGAGCCATGCATAAGGGATCGTGTGAAATGTTCACTCAAATAATCAAACTACAACTAGTGAATTCTGTATACAAAAGACAACACCTTTTCTCCACAGCAGCTTGAAAGCTCCTTCATGTTCCCTGTCATCAGATAAAGCAGGGATCTACTCAGATAATCACACTACAACTAGTGGATTCTGTATACAAAAGACAACATATTTCTACCCGGTGCCTTGAAAACTTCTTCAGCTCCCTCTCATCAGATAAGAAGTGTGATCTGCGCAAGCCCGGCCAGCAGCTCTTATCAGGTCGTATCTAATAGAAGCTTTTAAGTAACTAAGGGCAGGTAAGGCAGCCTGTAGCTCTCTCAGGCTGCAATTTTTGTAATCACATAAATTTAGAAAAGTGATTAAATACCTATTTTGGAGGATCCCACGTCAACATTACATCGTGGCAAAACCCCTTTAAAGGGGTTGTAGGTTTTTTTCTGTGTGTAATGTCTGCAGAATTATTTTTTTATTAAATATTTATTTTTATTTTAGTATCTATTTTTTTTATTTTTTTTTACACTGTTTATGTTTTTCTTTCTTTCTTTTTTTAAATCCCCTGAAGGGATAACCAGTTTCCGCTTTTTTTTTTTTTTTTACACTTGGTAATGTATTAGCATATTCATATATGCTAATACATTATGATCTGTGTCAGTCTGACATAGGCAGTGATCAGAAAAGCCCATAGTCTGTCCTGATCACTGGCTTCTTCCACAGTCCTGGGGCTACTCTAGGTCCCCAGGGCTGACTGTGCAGCCGTTCCCCGGGCACTGTCGGGTCACCGGGAAACCCTTTGATTGTGCTGCGGTGATGAACTGCAGCAATCAAAGGGTTAAAGCACTGGGGAGCGGATTGGAGCTGGGATCAGGGCTGTGTAGTACAGCCCGATTCTCAGCACTACTGCGGTGCTGGGAGTCGCAAAACGTTGCTGCAGACGAACAACCTGAAATTCCCAACGTCAAAAGACGTTGGGCGGTCGTTAAGGAGTTAATGGTGTGTTCTCATTTGGCTATTTCACAGAGCCTGCTGTGCAAAAGAAGATTCAGGCTCCCACTTCCTGGTCAGGCTGTGGGCGCATCTAAAGCAGAGTCTGACATTTCAGCTCTGCTATTCCAAGCCTGTCAGAGGAGCATTGATGATGAAGGGATTTTAACAGCAGGACACAAGGCAACAGAGCTCAAAAGAGTTAAAACCTGTCAGTAGACAAAGATAAACAAATTCCTGTGCTGCTGGTAAGACACAGCAGGGAGTGATGTCACCATCCCAGCCAGTACCAGAGCAGAGAAAGGTGGTTGATAACCTAGGGAAGCTCATGTACACAAGCAGGAGGTAAGAACCACTCTAGCTATGAAATGAAGCAAAATCAGAACAGCAATGTATTTTGGTAATAGTGATGCCATACCAGGAGCACCTCTGGATCTCTAAAACCATTTAAAAGCCCTAACCCCAAGTTCATTTGAACCAGTCTGAGACCGAATAGGGACCTTTTTGAGCAGCCCTAAGTAACTAATCAGAATTCAGTCTTTATTTTCAGACCTACTTGGAAAAAATAGAAGCTGAAACTGAATTGGTCTTAAATGTGTCAAAATTAGGCCCAATCTTGTGCTCTTCTTTAGACACGTTTGTTATGTGTTTGAGACGTTCTCTGCGCCTCACCCAAAATTCGGACCTGGCTTAACACGTTGCACAATATGCTAAAATTCTGCTCAAATTTTAGTGGAAAGCAAGCCAAACAATAGTTGGTATCGTTAGACAACTCTGAAATTGCGCCAAATTTATCAAACACCATGAACCACTGTGATAAATTTGTGGCATCTTCAGTCTTCAAACTTAACGTTTATTATTATTAAAGAATTATAAAATGGATATAAACGTCTCCCGAGAGGAAAAAAAACAAAAAAAAAACAATGCCCTAGATTTTCACCTACCTAGCACATATGTGGAGCAATCGCCCCAATAAGGGCGACCCCACCCGGAACCTATGCCTATACAAAACCTAGTTTAATAAAATATAACACTAGGAAAATATTCAACGTGTGCCAATATAAATATATAGACACGTAGGGTTATAATGGATAAATAACCCAAAGATTTCTATTAGTCTATAAATAAACAACAACGGATGGATCTATATTACATAAACTTCCCGATACTTCTTGTCCAACGCGTTTTTCCCTACATAATTTAAGGGGTTCATCAGGGACCCAAAAAGACACAGATAACCATCACATTATTACACGTCCATAGATAGAGATAGGTAACAAAGCAACGTTCCTAAAGATATGTAGATATGGAGTGGCAGTCAAAACCGATCATTTAAATAGCCTGGTGAGTACACGTAGAGCACCTCTTGATATATGTAAATATATGTGCATAAATGGATAATATATGTATCATATACTCACAATACCAGGGTATTATAAATCCAAGAGTAGTAACACCACTGACTGCCTACATATTGTGCTAGTACCTGGATAATAGATGCATTTATTATCCAGCTACTAGCACAATATGTAGGCAGTCAGCGGAGTTAATAAGAATATTTTATTAGACTAGGTTTTGTATAGGCATAGGTTCCGGGTGGGGTCGCCCATATTGGGGCGAGTGCTCCACATATGTGCTAGGTAGGGGACAATGTAGGGCACTGTTAGTTTTTTTTTTTTTTGTTTTTTTTTAGGGGGGGGGGGTTCCAATGGGGAGACGTTTAAATACATTTTATAATTCTTTAATAATAATAAAAGTTAAGTCTTAATTTATCAATAGTGCAAGTAACTTCACTGTGGTAATTTGTGTCTGATGTATAGAGAAGTTACGGCAATTGGATCTTTGGCAGTGCCCAGTCTGTGGGATTTCTGGGTCGTTGTGGTTTTTTTCATCTTCAGTCTTTGCTGTCTAAGTATTACACAGGATTAGTAAATCTGCTCTATCGTATTTCTAACCTGCCATAATGTCTTGTTTTTTAGAATGGCCCTGTTTAACCTAGTACTTACCCAAATGCTCTCAGTTTGGGCTGGCCTAAGCAAAGCCCAGGGTCCTACACTCCACGAAAGTCCAACCAGTGGTATCGTTGCCACTCGCATCCCAGGAATGCTAATAAATAATGTGGATTTCATCCATATTCCTGTGGTTCTGAACTTCTCAAACTGGAAAATCGCAGAGATGGACCAATGCGACTCATCCACTATTTCAGTAATGTATACTTCTCTACTAAAAGACATTATAACAGATTACCAGAAAAGAAGCTGTTAGGAATCATCCTCTTGTCTTTATCCTCCATCTTGTATTGTTTCCCTCTTGTATATTCATCATAAAAGGGGCTACGCCCAAAAATTTAAAAAAAGTGAGGATGAGATTTGTCTCCTATTACATTTGGGAATGTGCAGACTTTAGAATTTTTTTTTTAAGGGGCCCCAGAGAAAAAAAGAAAAATGTCCAATGTTTTTTATCTATTACCCTTAAAAAGACATAAATTCAATAAATATCTACTTGGGCCCCTTTGAGAAAATGTCGGTTTATGAAAAAAAACTAGTTAGTTGTTATCTTGTTATAGTTTTAAAATAAAAAATTTGGGGTTACTTCACAAATTTATGTTTTTTCTTACTTTTATGAACTAATTGAAAATAAATTTAGATCTTGGGCATGAAGAGAAAAAAGGTTTAAACTCAATCATTGGAAATAAATGGCAAACTCATTCACATAAAAAGTGTGTATGTGTGTTTGTTTTGTTTATTCGGGCCCTGAATATACAGCAATTTGTAGCTCTGAAAAACATACCATAAAGGGAACCATTAAATACCCTATCAATGGCCCCCAAAAGGGGGGGTCAAAAGGAAGATGGACCTGTGAACCCCCCGGACCAGATTTGGAAAAAGTGGGAACCACAAATCTAAAACAAGTCGCGTTGACAGGTGAGAGCCTTTTTTTAAAATGATTGGTTTAAGTGTTTTTTTTTTCCCGTTGAGTGTAAAAAAAGCTCTGTTTTTTATTAAAACCCTTGGCTTTTGCAGAACTGAAAAAATGGTATGTTGTATGAGTGTGCTGTTATATGTTGAAAAGGGAAATTTGGGCTGTTTTTATTTTAACTATTGGTGTTTCCCTTGTTATTGTGTTCTCTTTTGGGTTTTTTTGGAAATTGATATCAAAAAAGGGAAAAGGGGGAACCGGGGAAACCCCCCTAATGATTTTAAAAAGTTTCTTTCTTGATGAGACACAGTGTTTTAGAGCATTGGGGAAAATTTTTTTAAGGAATAGAGAAAAATAAGGTATAAGACAGAAGGAGGGGGGATTTTTAAGCTGGCTGCTTAAACAGCACGCGGGAATTCTGAATAGGGGAACAACGGCCCTAAAAGGCCACCTTTTGGGTTTAACCCCAAAATAGAAAAAGATAGGGAGGACAGAGAGCTGTTGCAATGGTTTTGTAAATTTTTACAAAAAGCAAGATGGGTATATGGTTTCTTGGGAAATAATTATTGGGAAAGCTTTTTTCCAAAATGGGGCTGGGTTAAAAATCACAAATTGTGACGTTGGATAGTTGGGGAGGGTAAATAAAAAATTGAAAAAGAGGGGTTTAAAACAAAGAACAAAAGGGTTTTGTATTAGTCCCCTGAAAAAAAAAACCACTATTACGGGAATTTTTACCGGCTCCCCAAATAAACCTGGAGGTGGACTTGTCAAGATTGGCCCGCAAAATCCGATTGGCGAGGGATGTTTTAATTGTGGAGTCCCCTCCCCGACACAACCAATATTTCGTAATTACCAAAAATGGTTTATTCCCCGGGGGGAGCTGCTCCACAGCCCAACTGAGGAAGGGAAAGTGAGAGTGTACACAGGCAGTTTTTCAACCCCCTATGTTCTGTACCAACAGGGTGGTGTACGACCCGACTTGCTGAATTTTTAAACCCTGGCCCCCTCTGAACAAACAATTTATTCACAATTGCCGACCCCGTCACCAGCAAAGGCTTTTTACCCCAAGGTGGATTTAAGTACTTTAATCCCGGTGGATCTGGCCCCCTTTTAGCCGAAAAATGGGGAAGTATGGGTAAAAAAATGATAATTGATGCAGTTAAAAAAATTTAAAATGAATGTACTGCGCAGAGAGAAAACTGGCAGAGTGGTAGGGATCTTTGACAGGGCTCAGAGATTGGGCTAGGGAGAAATGAAGGAAAATCCAAAACCCCTTGATCTCCAGGAAAAGGGAGAGTCTGTTTAAAAGTTTTATTGCGGGCAGCAAAGGTGGAATGATTTTGGGGTTTTTAAAGAAAAAGGGGAAAGAATTGTGATACCTTTGGTTACAGCTTTTTTTGGGGTTAAACAGCCCCTCGTTTACACGAAAGCCTGCAAGCCAGAGTGGGCCCTATGATTCCCCCGCCCTGTTAAAGCTGCCAAAGGCCCTTAGTTAATCAAATCCCAAAAGGAAAAGAAAGTGTTTTCTTGTCCATTAGCAAAAACTTGGAGGGAAATTATAAAGAGGGGGGGGCAAACCAAAACACATTTCAAATTCTTTTTTTTTAAAAAACCTGGGCATTTTAAGAGAAATTGCAGATCCCTTTTTTGGTGCAAACCCCTGTCAGGACCACTGTCAGGTGCCGAGCCCCTCAAGAGGGGGTGGGAACCCTGTCCCGCCCCCCTGTAAAAAGCTTCAGAAGAAGGGTGTGGAAATTAACAGGGAATGGGGGGGTGAGGGAAAAAAGAAATTCCTTTCCAGTGGTTACAGGGGCAGCCATATAAATTTCATTCAGGGATCCCAAATTTACCGTCTAAATTTGAGGAGGGAAAAAATCAAAAACCCTTTGTTTTAGGACTAGGGGGGAAAAAAGAATAATTTTACATAAAAACCAGCATCGTTTAAATTTTAAAAGTTCAAAGGCCCAAAATGTTGTAAATTTAAAATTTGCTTGTCAGTGAGGGATATCCCAAACTTTTCTTGTTGGTAGTTTGTTTTTCCAAATGTTTTGGTGCCATTTTTAAAATTTTGGGCCCTAGGGGTTAAAAGGAAAAGGGTTAAAAAAACATCAGCTCCTACCATGTTTTAAATTTTGCTTTGCGGGCCCTGCTTTGTTGTCTAAAAGCACTTTCTGTTTTTGTTTTAACAGAGGGGGGAAAACCATCCTATTTTCCCAGGTCCCTTTTTGATAATTTGGGGGGCCCGGGGTTTAAAAACAGATTTGGGATGGGGCGCAAGTAGCTCCCCAAAAGGGTTTATGTAAGGGTTTTGGTGGTTTCCGCTGGACCCCGCAAGCGTGGAAAAGCTAAGCCACCCCAAAGGGAAAACGGGTCTAAGTACCCCCGGTTTTCCACCAGAGCCGCCGCAAAGCGGGATGGCTTGCTGCGGCGTGAGGTCCCAGGTCGTTACCCCAAACGGGCTGGCTTGGGGGGTGGCGGCCGGGGTACTGCGAGGTACAGAATCGGAATCCAGAGGCTTTAGTGGGGAAGGCAGGAGGTCGGGGCAGGCGGCAAGGGTTCGTATTTAGATGCAGGCGGGACGGTGGGGGCAGGCGGCCAAAAAGGAAAGGGGTCGGGAAAAACGTAGGGAAAAACGGACTGGTAAACGGGAATCAATACGGAAAATTTAGGGGACACTCTAAGCTCACTAAACGCCCCAACCAACAATTTTGGCAGCGAGTGGGGGGGGGCGTTTAACCAAAAATAAAACCCAACTTCCGGCAATAAAACCCAATTTAAAAGGGGGCCCACGGGCCCCCTTTAAATTTTAAACCCAAGTGTGCGATGCGCGGCGCAAAGGGGAAGGGGCCCCCGAGCCCGACGGCCAGCCGGCGGGAAAGCGGCGTTCCCCGGGAGCGGGGCAGGTAAGGGGCGGGACGCCGGGAACCGGGGCACGGGGGTGGTCGCGGGTCCCCGCGATGCCCGCCCCGGCCCATGCGGGGGGGGGAAAAGGGCCCCTGCGTGGGGCAGCGGCCCCTGCGACCCCCGGGGAACATTTAACCCCCCCCCCTTTAAGGTTTTCCCCCTTTTTTTTTTGAACCTGGAAAGAATTTTCCAGGGGGAAAATTTTGGGCCCTAAAGGTTCCCACAAAAAAGCCCCTCTGGCCCAAATTTCCTTTTCCCGTCAATGAGAAAAAACCGTTTCCCCCCTTACGGTCTTTGTGCCGGGCCCCTCCTTGACCCCCAAAGATTTTCCCCCAAAATTTGGCCACAGGGGGAAGGCGAACACCCCCCGGGGAAAGAACGATTCGTACCCCCGGGGCTTGGGGGGAGAGACACATGGAAGGCATTGGGGACCCGCGAGGGGGGGTGGAAAAGGGGGAGCTTGTAGGGAGGGGGTTAAGTTGCGAAGTACCAAAAAGGACCCAGTTTTTAGGCCCCAAACTTGTAACGGGGCACCTTGAAGCGGATTTTTATTGGCGGGAAACCACACCTTCACCCGGTTTAAAAATATGGGAAAAGGGAAGGCCTCCGATACCTATCGGCCTAAAATTTAGCGCGGGGGGGAGGCCAAAAGAAGGGCTTGGGAGGGAGTAACTTGCCAGAGTGTTTTGATGCCCCGAACTTGGGCATCCACAGCAGGAAACCTGACATGGGTGGCTGGGGGGAGAGGTGGGGGGGGATGTAAGCCAAACACAAAAAAAAAAGGGGGGCGGCCCCAACCCATTCTGAGTCAAGGGAATTAAGGAAAAATTCCCCCCCAGGGGAGGAGGGGGGGCCCAGTTGCCCTGACGGGCGACAAAAAAATGTCGCGGGATACGGGGCCCAACATTTGGGTTAAACCCAACCCACCTGCCGTTGGTTTGAGGGTGGTATGCAGATGAGAAGCCCAATTTTGCACCCGTAATGCCCCACAGAGGGGCCCGCCGAATTTGGGGTACGAACGGGGCCCCCCCCTATCCGGGGTTGATGGGGCAAGGGGGCCCCTTTGTAAGGGGAAGATGTGGTGGAAAAAAAGGTGGGTTGTGAGGTGCCAGGGGGAAACCCGGGGCCAGGGGCCCCAAAATGAGCCATTTTGGAAAACCTGTCAACCACCCCCCAAATGACCGTTTTTCCCGGGAAATGGGGGCCGGCAAGGTCAGGCCCAAAACCAAAAGAAAATATGGGTCCACGGTTTCTCGGGGCACAGAAGAGGGCTGAAAGAAAAGGCCCGCCCCCCCCCCCGCCCCCCGGGGTCTGGGGCGGGGAAACCTTTGTTACGGGCACAAAAAGGCGGGGGCCCAGAGACAAAGTCCCAAAACGTTTTTGCATGAGAGTGGGCCCCCAGTAGTTTTGGGAAGTTGGTTGTGGGATTTTGTAACCCCCAGGATGACCCCCCGTTCGAGAAAAAATCCCCCCAAATTTAAAGGGGATTGGGACCCGCCAAAGCAGGATGGATTTTGGTTTCCCCTGGGGGGGTACCCGTTGAAGTTTACAGGGAGCACCCGGGGAAAGAAGGGGTTTCCGGGGGGATTTTAATTGTGTGGGGTTGGCCCCAACCCCACAGTATCGGGGGGTTTGGGAAGAGGGTCCCCCTGACGTTTTTTTCAGCCGGTCAAAAAAGTGTGGGAAGGAAATTAAAACGGACAAAAAAAAGCGACCCCTGGCTTGTCGCTTTTTTCAAAGCTGGGCAGATTGCAGATAGAAAAGGGGTTCTTGTGATCAGTTAGTCTTGATGGGGTGGAGACCCCTTCAGCAAATAAACCCCATTCTTCTAGGGCCAAATTTTAACAGAAAGAAGTTCCCGGTCCCAATATTTGTAGTTGCGCTCGGCTGGGGTGAAGGCCCTTGGAGGAATCCAAAATTCGAAATTTTCCCCGCGGGGGAGCTCTGAAAAAGGAACGGCCCGGGCCCAAAAAAACTGAGGGGCGTCGACTTCTAAGCCCCAAAAGGGGGCGCTGAGGGTTGGACGAGAGAGAACAGGGAGCGGGAAGCAAATGGGGGTTTTTTTAAACTTTTTGAAACCCCTTTCTGACCCTCGGGAGGCCAGGATTTGGGGGTCGGCAACCCCTTTTTTGGTGAGGGTAAAGGGAGGGCCCCCAGAGATGAGAAAATGAGGAATAAATTGCCCCATAAAAAGTTGGGGAAAACCTAAAAACGCTGAATGGCCCGAAAACCCAATTTGGGCGGGCCCATTGCGGACTGCTGAGAGCTTGGGGGGGGGTCCATCTGGGAACCCCTTTTAAACTTACCGATTTTAACCCCAAAAAGGGCGGGGGGTGCGTTCGAACAGGGGACTTTTCCGCTTGGCAAAAAAGGGTTTGGTGGGCTCGGAGACGTTCCCGAGACCTGGGGGGGCGTGGTGACGGGGGTTCCCGGTTGGGAATAGATGAGGGAAAGTTTTGTTTCCCGTTAAAAAATATAACCCCAAACGTTTAGGGAAAGGGCCGGAAAATGGGCATTCACGAAATTTTTTGGGAAAAAAGCCCGGGGCGTTTTTCAAGAGACCCAAAAGGCATGAAAAGTTTTTCAAAAAGGCCATCTCGGGTGTTTAAAGGCCGTTTTTTTCCCCTCGTCACCCTTTTTGAATGCCCAATAAAATTGTAGGCCCCGGAGAAACCCGTTTTTTGAAAAAATTTTTTTGCGCCACGTAGGCGATCAAAAAGTCGGAGGAAACAAAGGAGGGGGTTTCCAGATTCTTGACAAATTATTTTGTTCAGGCCACATAATCGATACGGGCCGGAGGGGTACCAAACTTTCTTCTCGACGAAAAAAGAATCGGCTTTTCCCGGGAGGACATGACGGGCTTGCGTTTGAAGGGCCCTTTTCGTTTGGTTTTCTTGGATATAGGGCGGGCATTGCCTTTGTCTTCCCCGGGGGGAAGGGGAAAACGGGGTAAAAATTGCCTTTGAGGAGGGAAATTTTGATTTCCGGGCTTTTAAAATCAATAGGGCAATCGAATTGGGGGGGGGCGGAGGCAGAGTTTCCCGGGCCCGTTTTTTAGAAAAAAAAATTTAGCATAGTCCTGGTAGGGAGCAGGCAGGGCCTGGGGAGAGACTTCGTTGGGTTTTGCCCAAGGGGGAATCTGAAGGGGGCCCGGGGGGGGTGCCCGAAGGCAAACGGATGACAGGGGTGGGCCCCAATGAAGAAAAAATCGCCCGTGTTTCCCAAATTTTGGGTCGGGGGATGCTCTTGCAACCAGGGGGGGCCAGGAAGAAACTTTAGAAAAGGGGTGATAAAGGGAGTACGAGAAGCTTCAAAGTTTCCCGAAAGTAAAGCCCCAATCGCAAGGGGGAGGGGGGCAGTGCAGGAAAAACCCAAAGGGATCCTTGGGCATTGCCAATGACGGAGGACACGAACCCTGGGTTTCTGGGGGGGTCATGGGGAAACCGGTACTGAGACCCCCAAAAGTTGGCTAATGAAGTTTTTCCGGGGACCCCCAGTCCCGGAGGCGGTTTGGCCCGGAAGGTCTGTCCCGGGGGAAGTTTCCGCAAAGAAAAGGAAGGGGCAGGGTTTTGGGGGGGAGGCCGCCTGGGCCCCTAGGGTTTGGGCCCCTCCTGAGGCCCAGGTGCGGGGAGTTTCCCGGGCGCACCGGCAAGGGCTCCAATGAAAATGGGCCCGGGAACCCCCGAAGTAGAAGAAAAAACGCCTGACGTCGCTGTGAGCGTTTTTCCTGGGTAGATGTGCCCCCTTTCCCCCCGCATGGGGTTGTCCCCAAAAAACCGTTAAACGGAGGAATTTGGGGGGCGTTGGAAGACAGGAGCTAAAAGAGGTGCCGGGGTGGTCGGGTGGACTCGCGTTGGAAAGGGGGAGGGTTTTTTTGTTGTCTTTTTGGCAAAAAGGATATCGATTCCCGGGTGGCCCCAACCCAATTTAATTCGTTTCCCGTGAGGGTTGGCAAAGGGTTTTGACCCGCGCGATGTCCCTTTAAGCGTTCCCGAGAGGCCTTGCCAAAAAGGGTTTCCACCAGGGAGGCCCTTGTTTCCGTCTAACTCTGAGGCAGGGTGGGAAAATCACAGAGTAGTGTCCCACAGTGGAGTCGCCTGGGGCAGAGCGGAGCAAAGCTGCGGCAGTGAGGGGGGTGCGACAAAGGGTTCCCCCAAAGACAGTTCGGAACCCCTGGAGGGGCTTGCAGGTTAGCCGTTTGCGGGGGGCTCCTCGGTTCCCCCGGGAGTGGCCCAGGCCAGGCTTCGGGCCCGGTTTTGGGGGGCTAAAAATGAAAGGGGACTTTAAACCCGCTCGTGGGAAATTATGTACCGCATTCGTTTTGTATTTAACACCCGGCTGATGAAACCCCTTTCACTTCTTGGGGTCTCCTTTTATAAAAGAGGGGGGGAGCGGCAGATGCAGTGAAGGTTCCCGGGGGGCAGGAGCAGGATGAGCCAAAAGGTGCAGGGAAGGGAACAGGTGCAGGCGGAAGGCAGCGGGCCCCAAGGGGGGGGCAGGCGGGGCCGGGAAGGGTTTTGAAACATGGCTGCGAGCTGGTCGATACCCCTGGCTCTGTGGGCGAAAGGCCGTAGTAACGTCCCGGGGGTTTGGGCAGAGGGGAACTGGGGGAATCCATGGCCCGATTGTTTTCTTTTAACGATTCGGGGGATCCGCTGGACCACCGCAAGCGATGGTTTGCTAAACCAACCCCCAGGGAAAGGAAATCAAGTTTGCCCCGGTATTCAAACCCGAGCCCGCCGCAAAGCGGGATGGACTTGCTGCGGCGTGAGGGGTAAAAGGTTTGTTACCCCGAAATGAAATGGTTGCAGGGGGGGCCGGCCGGGGGATGCGAGGTCAGATCGGGGAAACCGAGGCGTAGTGGCAGGCCCGGAGGTCAGGGCAGGCGGGGGAGAGGTTCGTAGTCAGATTTCAGGCCCGCGGTCAGGGCAGGGGGGCAAAAAGCCAAAAAGGGCGGAAAAGTTTGCGGAAAGGATGGTACACGGGAATCAATTTCGGACCCAAAGAGACACTCTAAAACTCACTAAACGGGCCCCCAAACCCAAACTGGGAGCTGGAAATGCGGGGGCGTAACCCCTTTAAAAAGAAAAAAACCCAAAGTCCCCGGGAATCAACCAATTAAAGGGACAATGGCCCTTTTTAAAACTAAACCAAGTGTCGGGGGCGGTGCTAAGGAAAGGGCAAAACCCGACGGCCCGCACGGACGGGGGGCGGGGGTTCACCCGGGGGGGGCCCGGTAAGGGAGCAGACGCCGGGGTCGGGGGGCACGGGGGTGGTTTGCGGGTGGGGCCCCGATGCCCGCCCCCGAAACCCCATGCGGGGGGGGGGACCGGGTCTGGGGGGGGCAGCGGTTTCCCGCAAACCCCCCTGACAGGTACATTTAAAACCCGGTTGGGACTCCCCCTAGGGGGGGGGGGGGGTCAGGGGCTAAAATCTTTTCAGTATTCCACAAGAGGGTGCTATTGGGGGCAGCAAATTTTATGGTTATTGAAAAAATCAAAGCCATAAAGGGAAAAAACATCTCCAGCTAATACTCCATTTGGGTTTCCCAAACGAAGGGAAAAACGCCAAAGGGTTTCCCCCGAACCTATTGTTTGGTTTTATGATTTTAAAGGGAAAAAACAATAAAGGCACCGTATTGGGCACACCTTAGTCGCCCAATCCAAACACAAAATTTTGGGGGCAGGTTTCCTCCCACAGTGCCTACTTTAGTCTTATTGATTTGGCAAATGCCTTTTTCGTGTTCTTTTGCCCCTGACTGCCAATTTTTTGTTTGATTCCCATTAAAAAATGGCATTTTTAAATGGCTTTTTGCCAGGGGGCCCAAAAATTCCCTAGCATGTACACACAAGCATTGCAGTCAGTCCTGAAATCAGGGGATCAACCATAGGTGTCGTACTTCTGCAATATGGGGATGTTTTATTGTGTGTGCAGAATTTGCCAATCTCCCCAAAACAGCTACAATCTTTGCTTACATTTCTAGGGCAGGGCGAAAGGGCCCTCAAGTGAAAAAATTGCATTTTGCAAAAAAAAATTGTGTTTTGGGTCACTGTCTGCACAAGGTGAAAAAATTTTATTTAGGAAGGAAAAATGCTATACAAGCTTTGCCTGTTCCCCAAAAACACTACGAAAATTTAGAACTTTCCCTTTGGCCCAGTTCATATGTAGGCTTGGCTTAGGTCTGCCCATTTTAATGGAACCATTTTTTGCCCGTCTTTCTACTGTTCCCCTTTTTCTTTTTTCCACAGGCTATTGACAAATTCCACTCTTTGAAGCTTGCATCCCTTTTTCTCCGCCTTGGAACACCAAACTCTCTTTGCCCCCTTTTTTCTCTTCTGCACTGAGACTATGGGTATGCAACAGGGGTTCTCACACAACAAAAAGGTGGGGAGGCCCCGACCTTTGGGATACTACTCCATACATCTGGACACTGTAGCACGAGGTGGCCCCTCATGTGTCAGGGCCGTAGGTGCAGTGCAGGCACTTGTAGAAAAATCCTCAGAAATCACCTTGACATATCCCTTGACTGTCCTCACACCTCATGACATTCAAGGCATACTGACACAGGTACAGCCAAAACACCTCTCCCTTGCCAGACAAATTAAGATGCAATGTGCCCTATTGATGCCACCAAACATCACATTCCAAAGGTGCACTACATTGAATCCAGCTACTCTACTGCCAATAGATTACATGGATTCAAATGGGGGAGGGCGGGAAGAAATTTTCTTTGTAAAATCCTTAAGTGACACAGAATTGCATGATGCCACACATGAACATGATTGTACACTCACCGGCCACTTTATTAGGCACACCTGTCCAACTGCTCGTTAACACTTAATTTCTAATCAGCCAATCACATGGCGGCAACTCAGTGCATTTAGGCATGTAGACATGGTCAAGACAATCTCCTGCAGTTTCAAACGAGCATCAGTATGGGGAAGAAAGGTGATTTGAGTGCCTTTGAACGTGGCATGGTTGTTGGTGCCAGAAGGGCTGGTCTGAGTATTTCAGAAACTGCTGATCTCCTGGGATTTTCACGCACAACCATCTCTAGGGTTTACAGAGAATGGTCCAAACATGAAAAAACATCCAGTGAGCGGCAGTCCTGTGGGCGGGAAATGCCTTGTTGATGCCAGAGGTCAAAGGAGAATGGGCAGACTGGTTCGAGCTGATAGAAAGGCAACAGTGACTCAAATAGCCACCCGTTACAACCAAGGTAGGCAGAGAGCATCTCTGAACGCACAGTACGGCGATCTTTGAGGCAGATGGGCTACAGCAGCAGAAGACCACACCGGGTACCTTTCCTTTCAGCTAAGAACAGGAAACTGAGGCTCCAATTTGCCCAAGCTCATCGAAATTGGACAGTAGAAGATTGGAAAAACGTTGCCTGGTCTGATGAGTCTCGATTTTCTTCGCGACAATTTTGGGTGGTAAAAGGGGCCCCGAAAAATTGGGGTCCCAACCAAAAAATGAAAGCATGGATTTTCCCTCCGGGCCCTTTTATCAACGGTTCAGGCTGGGGGGTGGTGGTGGTCAGGGGGTTTGGGGAATTTTTTTTTTGGCATTCTTTGGGCCCCCCCTTTGGGAAAAAATTTGGGGCACGTTTTCAAAAACCCCGTTTAAAACTATGCCACGAAGAATTTGGGGGCAGTTCGGGAAAGGGAAAAGGGGGGCCCCACCCAAAACAAACATGGTTTTACCTAATAAAAATGGCCGGTGGGGTGTATATCTCTAAGGAACAAAAGGAAAAAAGAAGGGATTTTGGAAAATTTTGGATTTAAAAAACCCCTTTTTTTAATCCCCGATTTTGAGGTTTTAAAGTAGAGGGTCCAGATTACCAAAAGGGGAAAAAAGGAAAGGTTCCATTGGATATTCGTGGGGCACCCCCCAACAAAGACCCAATCCCTTTGGCCCAAGCGCTTCCCCCCCCCCCCAGTCCTGCGCAAAAGGGGGGGAGCTTGAGCCCCTTTTCGAAGCGTGTAGGTGGCGGAAAAGGGGAAGACTTTCTAATTTTACCCCCGAACCCCTGAAACGGGCCCTTTGGCCAAACGCACACGACTTTGGGTTTCCCCTTTGGAAAGGGAAAAAGGGGTTTCCCGGGCTTTTCCCTTTTGGACAAACCCCCTCAAAAAAGGGGGCGCAGTTAAAGGAAACTTTTTGGACCCCCTCTTTTTAAAAACCCGAAAGTGTGGCTAAAATCAAGGGAAAAAGGGGGAAAACCCCAAACCAAACCCCCCGAACCAAAGGGAATGCCCCTTTTTTGAAAGTGTGGCAAAAAAGAGCAGCCGAAAACCCTGGAAGAAAGACGAAAAAGAAGAAAACGTAAAAAAAGGGCCCCAAAAACCCTTTAAAACAAAACCGGAGGGGGGTGTCTTAAAAGGGCTTTGTTTTAAAACAGGGGGGAAAGCAGAAAAAAAAAGAAGGGAAAAAAAACTAGAAAAGGAAGCAAAGAGAAAGAAAGGCAAATGGGAACTCTACCCAGAACCCGCCCGCCACGAGCCCCCTTTCCCCCAATTTATGGGCCCCAAGCGGGCCCCCTGGGGAAAAACAATCATCAAAAGGAAACCAAAGAAAAGGCCCTTGTTGACAAAAATTTTTGGGTAGCTCCCCCCGGAATTTCCCCCACGGGTGCCAAAACCAAAAAAAAAAAAAAAAAAAAAAAAAAAAAAAAAAAAAAAAAAAAAAATCGTACAAGGTTTTTTTTTGATTTGGGGGCACTGAACAAACCCAGGACCGACCCCTAAGAACACCCAAAAAAAATATGCCCCCCCAAGTCACTCATCCTTTTTTAAAAGAGTTAAAAACTAGATTATTAAATTAACACCCTTTTCCCCTGGGCAAAAATTTTGAAAATTTCCCCTTTTAAAAAAATTTATCTCTTTTTTCAGGAATGGCCGGAAGCATTTCCTGTAACGAAGGGCCGCAAAAGGGAAACCCGCCCAAAAAAATTTGAGTGAGGTTTGTGCAGGGGTTTTCCGGAAGGTAATTGCTTTCCGGGCAGAGGGTTTCCCAAATTTTAAGGGAAATTTTTGCAAACCCCCTTTGGCAGCCCTAGGGGAAAAAATTTAGCGACCACACGCCCTTTTCCCTCCCCAGAGCAGTGTGCCCCAAAAGAGAAACTAAAAGGAAATTTAAAAATTAAAAAATTTCCAAAAACCCTGAGTGAGGAAAAAAGGAAAACCCCGGACCCCAGGGGAGTTTTTCCCCCCTTTGCCTTTATCCCCGGGGAAATTTGGCCCAAAAAAAGTGACAGGGTTGGGCCCCTTTTGAAGATTTAAAATTTGGGGGAAATGTCCCCCCCATTAGGGTTAACCCCCCCCCCCGCAGATGCAACTCCAGAAGGCAAAATTTAAACCCCCCAAGTGCAGTCCCCAAAGTAAAAAAGGGAAAAAATGAACATGAAACATGTATTCTTTCCCCTTTCCCGACCCCCCAAAATCCCTAAAAGGGAACGCCCCACCCCCTTGACCAGGAGACTGGGTGGGAAAAAAGGAACCCCCCGGAAAAAACTTTGGAGCCCCGGTTTTGACGGCCCCCCCCAAGGCGCTTTCCCCCAAAACACCTTTGGTGAAACCCGAAGGAAAACCGAATTGGAAACCCGCTTTCCCCCCGCCCGAAAGTGTCTACCCCCAAAAGGGGAAAAGGGCTCTCCCCGATGATGGGGGCCCGCGCTGCCCCCTGGGCCAAAAAGGGACCCATATAAAAAACCCCAAAAAAAGAATGGGGGCAATTTAATTTTTAAAAACCAACCCCATGAAACAAAATTAAGGACCAAAAGTATCAATTGTTTTGGGTATGTAAAACACAGCCCCCCGGTCCCGCCCCCCCTCCATGCCCTATAAAGGGCCCGTTCCAAAAAACCAAGAAGGGGAAAAATTTTGATGTATGTGTCAAGAAAAATTAAAAAAGGGCCAAAATTTTTTTTGAATGACACACAATCCCAAGCAAAGGGTTTAAAACTAGTGGGCCCCCCCTACCAATTGTTTGGTTTTTGGGGTCCCCCACCCGGGGGAAGGGGCCCAAAGTTAAATCTAAAACCCCAAAAAAGGTAAAAACAGATAATGGGGCCCCCAGAAAGGGGGTTTGTTTGGGTTTCCCCGGCACTCAAAAGAAGTCTGCCCTTAGGAGAAGTTCCTAGGGGAAAAGGAAACCCAAAAAAGCTTTGGGAAAAAAACTTTTTAAAAAAGCTGGAAGCGGGGTCCCATAGGGAATTTTAAAAACCTGCCCCCAAATTAAAAAAGGGAAAAAAACAAAAAGCTTCTTGGGAATGGGGCCCATTCCTTTTTCCCTTTAAACAAGGGGCCCACTCCCTGTCTCAACATACTGGTTTCTGTAAAATTTTCCAAATTTTTGATCATCTACACAACCCAAAACAAAACCCCAAAAAATAATAATTGTGCTACCTCTATGGGTAATTTTAAAACCCCCCGGGAGAAAAAAAGGGGTTTGGTCCAAGGGAAAATGGAAAAAAGGGACAAATAAGCACATCAATTTAAACATGGACATTCACACCCTTTTGGGGAAAATAACCCCATAAATGTTTTAAAGGGTTTGGAAAGGGAAAAATTCTTAAAAATGGGTACCCTGGCAAAGTAATGGTTTCCTGTTTCCCCTAGCAAGAACCCGAAACCCCCGCCACATAAAACGTTCAAAAGATAAAACCCTGTACAAGTATCCCCTAAAACCCTAAATTTAGGTTTAAAACGAAGCAGGCCCCGAAAAACAAACCTCGTAGAAAATGGTAGGCCACAAAGTGGAGAAGGTGGTGTTTGGGGAAAAAAATAGCCCCCGAAAATTCTTTAATGGCCAAAAGGTTATGCAGAATGGGAAAAAATTTTTAGGCCACCCGATTTTCCTTTGAAAGATCCAAAAAATATATTCCCATCCGGGAAATAGTGAAGCAAAAAAATACAAAAAAAGGCAATTAAAAAAAAAGGCCCAACCAAAAAAAAACCCGCAAAAATTTTTAGAAAAATCTTTCTTCCTCTTTTTCCGGAATGGTTTCGCCAAAAGGGTTTGGAACCCAAAAGTGTTTTTTTCCCCCTTAAACCCTTTACCCTGATGGGAAAACCGGGAAGCCGCTGCAGATAGACCCCGGAAAACCCTTTCAGGGAGAAAATTTGGTTTAAAAAAAAACATCAGATGAAAAAAGACACATGGGGGGAGTAGCCCATTTTTTTATTCCCTTTAAAACCAGAAAAATTTGGGTTTAAGGAAATAGGAGGGGGGAAAATGGGAAATTTTCAAAACCCATATTTCAAGTTATAGTAAAAATCCCTTAAAAGCTTATATTGTTTTTTTTTAAACAAATTTCAAAAGTATTGTAAAAGGATGAAAAAAAATTTCCCAAAAATTGAAAAACCCGAAAAAAGGGAATTGAAAAATAAAAGGTTTTTAAATACCGAAGCACAAAAGCAGGGGAAACCCCGGGGAAGGGGTTTGGGAAGTCCCCCAGTTGCATTGGCCCCCTGAAAAAAACCTGATAGTTGTGAGGTTTTGGGTTTAAAAAAACCCCTCCAAAAAAGGGGGAATGTTAGGAATCCCTCCTCTTTGGGCTTTCAACCTCCAACTTGTAAAAACCTTTCCCTTTCCCCTTTGTAAAAACCCCCTTTTATAAAGGGGAAAAATCAAAATCCAAAAAATTAAAAGTGTAGAGATGAGAATGGGCCCCCATTACACTTGGGAAAGTTCGACCTTAACCCAATTTTTTCTTAAACTTAAAAATGGGGCCCCCCCCGAGAAACCCAAAAAAAGAAAGTCCAAAGTTTCATTAATCCCCTGTTTAGCCCCCTTTAAAAAAAGACCCCCAAAAAGTTTTAATAAAAAAATTCCCCCACCAGGGTCATTTTTGGGAATATTTTTTTCCCCGTCTACTAAAATTTTTAAATAAATAAAAAGGTATCCCTTTTAAAAAAAATTTTTTTTTTTTTCCTGTACTTGTATGGCACTAAAATTTAAAAAAATACCAAAGTTTTTAGGTTTAAATAGAGGTTTAAACGCACCATTGGGGAACACCCCCAGCAGGAAATTTCCCCCAAATTTCCCCTTAGACAAAAGCAACAAGTAAAACCCCCGGGTGGACAAAAATTTAAAAGGGAACAAATTTAAAAACAAATATAGAGTGAACCCCTTTAAAAAAAGCCTCCCCCCAGAGCAGAAAAATTTCGTTACCACCCAAGATTATAAAGGGCGAAAAAGCTTTAAAATCAGTAGTAGGGGGTTCATGTGCCCCCCATTCCAAGGCATAGCGTCCCCCAACCCGGGGGTGGCTGGTGGACAGGGGGTACCAGAGAATGACGTACCCAATTCGGGGGAAATCCCCCCCCCTTTGTGCCTTTAAAAAAGGGGGGGGAGTTCCCCCCAAACGCCCTACGCCAATCTCTGGGCCCGCCCCGGGCCCCCCCCGCCCGCTCCCGGGGAAGGGGGACGCAAAGCCCCGAATGCGGCACATGAAAAAGCAAATACTTTGGGCTTTTTAGGACAAAATTTGCCCATATGGGATAAACGTTGTGGGAAAGCAAATATTTGGGTTCCCGGTTTTACAATTTTTTAATTTTTCCCCCTCCCAAAAGGCCAAAAAAATGGGGTTTTTGCTTTTATAATTTTTTCCCCCCCGGGGTTTTCTTTTTTGCCCTAGAATAATTTAAAACTACGAATTTTTTTGATCTCCTTTGGGGATGAACCCGAAAAAAAAAAAAAAGGGTTTTTTTAACCCCAATGCCATTGGAAAAAAAAAAAGGGAGAAACTCCATTCCCGGCCCTTACAAACAAAATGTGTTGGTGTGTTTGGTTTTGTTCAATTTTAGGCCTGAATAAAACACCAAATTTTAGGCCTTTTGCAAAAAAAAAACCAAAAAAAAAACCATTGGGGAAAATTTCCCCACAGAACCCAAAACTTCCCCAAATTTTTCCAGAAAACCCCCCCCCCGCAGTCAGGGGTCCCACATTTTTAAACAATTCCAAAAAGCAGATTTTGGGGAAAGTTTATCAAAAACTATTTTCAAAAACCATTTTTTTCTTGGTATGGGCAAAACTGGAACAAATTTTACTTGGAAAAAACATAAAGGGGAAAAAAAATTAGGGTATTTTTCCAGAAACAAAGTGGAGGAAATATTCCCAATGCCCCCTAAATCAACCCCGATTAAAGGAAATGGCCAATTTAGAAAAATTTTAAAAGGGTTTAAAAAAATCAGTGATTTATTAAAAATAAAAAGGGAAAGGGAAATGCGAATTATCACCAATGTTTTGGAAAAAAGTCCCGATGAAGGAATTCTTTGGGCCCCTTTTTGGTAGCTTTGCTCTAGGTATAGTCCCCAAAAGTTCTCCCGGGGTTTGGGGCCCTGGCAAGATACCAACCCTGGGTCAAATGGGTGAAAAAAACGGTTTAAAAGGATTGGCCAGTTTTTTACATCATTGTCCCCCGTTCCAAAGAATTTTGGGGGGTGTGGTTTTTCATCATGTAAGAAAACTTAAATTCCCACCCCTGTTCCCAAAAACCCCGGGCCCGTGATGCCCCCTTTCCCCAAAAGAGCCCCGGGGACCCCAAAAAGGGGCATGCCCAAAAGGGGAAGAGAAATTTAAAAATTTCCCCCAAATGTTCCCCCCTTTCCCCTTTTTGGGGGTTTACAACTTCTTCGTTTTTTGAAAAAAACCCGGCTTTTTTATTTAAAAACTTGTTGGGTTGTTGGAGGATAGCATTTTTAGAGAACGGTTTTTAAACCCTACCGCCAAAGCAATTTCCAACCCCCAAAAAAACCCCTTGGTTGACCCCCATAAATGGACCCCGTTTTCTCCCAAAATGGGGTTTCAACTATGTTTTCCCCAAAGTAAAGGTTTTTTTGGGGGTTTATCCTTCCCGTCTGTGGTTATGATAATCAAATTCAAAACCCTTTAGGGATTCAAGATGAAAAAGAGCCTTTTCCAAAACCCCTACTCCAAAAAAATTTTCCCCAAAAGGGAAAAAAATTTGGTAACAAAACTTCAACAATCCAGTATCTACGCAGATCCATGGCAAGTAAAGGTCCTTAAAAAAGTCAAATTTTTTCATGTAAAAATTTTAAAAAAAACCCCTTTAAATTTATGGGGTTACGGGTGTAAACCCCAAAAGCACAAAAACATACTGCACGACGCTTTTTCGGGGGGGCCATTTTTTTCCTTTGGGCCCCCCCCTCTATCAGTTTGCCCCGGGGCCCCCCCAATTAGGGGGGCCCCAGGTGGTCTATGAAATTCCCGGGTTTTTAAAAAAAAACATACCCTAAATTTTCCCCTTGGTTTGGCTTTGCTTTTTTACTGTTTGTTTTGTTTTTTAGGAAGGAAAAACAGTTAAAAACCATTGTGGAGCAGGGAGCCAAAGGCTTCCTGCCCTGCCAACTTGTAGACTACAGGCTGCCAGTGACCAGGCAAACAGTAAGTGGCGTGATAACATGAGTGTGCTTGGGGGGTGGCAAGGGGAATGGCCTAAGTGTTTTGTCATGTAATTGGCGGGGGGCCCGCTGCAGTGTTACCCCCCTGGGGGCCCAAAATTGATTTTTAAAGGGGGTTTTAAATCATTAAAATTTAAAGGGGCCTTCAGAATAAGGGGACAGTGAAAACAACCCATTTTTTGAATTGGGATTCATTAGTAAAGCTGTTTTGGTTTTCACTGTCTCCCTTTATCTTCTTTTTCCTGTAAACACTGTTCCCAAGTGCGGTCGGATCCCCACCCCCTTTGCTTTTCCCATTGGCTACACCCTCTACTTATTTAAAAATTCGGTCGGGCCCCCGGGTTGTTTTTCACAGGACGTGCATTTTCCTCCTCTTTCCCCAGAAAAAGGGGGGCTTTTTCCACTCTGCACAGCCAGCACCCCACATAAAAACTGCGGCTTTTTTCTAAAATTTCAGAAAACAGCAGAATTGTGCTCGGGGGCCTAAGCTCCTTTGTGAAAACCCATAGAAAATAACAGATCGGGTGCTGCTCTGGATGAGTTTCCATAGAAGACTGGATCAACTGTAAAAAACCTCCGCTTTTGAGAGGGGGAAAAAGATCAGTGCTCTGGTTTCATAAAATTTATAGAAAAGAATGCGGGGTTTTTGCTATGTAAAAAAAACAGCTTTTTCAAAAAAAAGATGCAAAAGGGAGAGGAAAAACAAAGTGACATTTTGGAAACTCAGAAAAGAAAAGGGGGGGCAAGAGCAGGATGTGCTATCCCCTCCCCTGATCTCAAACAAAAACATGATTTTGGGCGGGGAGCATAAACCCAGTAAAGGGTTTGCATCCCCCCTTCATTAACAAAAAGAGAAAAAAAGGGGGGTGCACAATAGTGTAGTAATACTTATGAGATGGAAAATTTAAAAAAAGAAAAAGGTTTCACTCACCTTTTGGGGTTGCGCTTTAATTTTTAGGGGCACAACACCAAATGCGTTTGGGGGGCTATTTGTTTTCCCGTACCCTTAAAAAAGGGGCCAGCCGCAGGTCACGTACTCCACACGGGAATTCGGAGGGTTGGGGTGGGACGCCATGTAAAAAAAAAAATGGGACCCGGCCAAAAGGGGAGAAGAAAAAAAAAAAGCCCGACTAAAAGGCTTTTTTTTTTTTTTTTTTTTTTTTTTTAAATGTCTTTTTTATTCCTTAAAGGTGAAAAAAGGGTTTTCCCTTTCACAAGTTTAAAAAAAAAACCAATAAAACTTTTAAAAAAGTATTTTAAAACATAACGCGTTTCGCACAGGGACCTGCTTCCTCAGAAGTATACAGTACAAAGAGTTAAACCCCCAACCCCCCTATAATAACATAATACCCAGGCATTAATCGGATCTATATGTGTAAATTTAAAAAGACTTTTGAGACAATTTGATGGGTGATAAAGCTGGGGGAAATCCCAAAAAAGTTTGGGGAAGAAACTGTCAATAAATTGGTCCCCTTCCGGGAGTAAACTTTAAACAAAGATCGTTAGCCCCCAAACTGCCCAAAAAAATAGTGAAAAATGTGAATAGTTATAAAGTTTTTTAATCAAAAAAAAATTTACTAAAAACCCGGGAGCTTTTTAAAAAACCAAGGTACAAATCCATGGGGGTGGAAAAAAATCATGGAAAAAAAAGGAAAATAGAATTTGTGGGGGAAAATTAGAAAAAAAAATCCCGAAAAAGTGGAAAAAAAGCCCAAAACAGGAAAATGATTTTACCCAAATGGGAAGGTGAGGGAGGGGCTTTTTAACGAATTGGGCCAAAAAGGGCAGGGGGCCCTTTTTTTTCTTTTTGAAACTGAGAAGGGCCAACTTTTATAGTTGGGCCCAAGGGGCCCAAAAAAAGGCAATTTAAAATTTAAAATCGGTTAGAAGTTAAATTGCTCTGGGAGATGGGAAGGAAAAAACCCAAATGAACCAATAGCGAAAAAAGAATTTTGGGGTTGGAAAACGTAAAAGGTCCCTTTGTAACAGGGGAAAATTATAGAGGCCCCAAAATTGAGGAAAGCGCCTACTCTCTATGGGAAAATGCATGAGGATGGGAAAAGGGCTAAGGGGGGGGAAAACAAAGTGACAATAAAATTTTAAATTCTCTGGATAGACGAGGAGTAGTTTTTTAAAACACTCTGGGGTATTAGTAAGTTTTAAAAAAGCTCAGGTTTCAATTGTTACAATGGAAATATATAAAATTAATTTAGAAATTAAAAAGAACATTACAAACCCCCCGGCTTAACATTTAATAAGGGAAGATAAAACAAAAAAACCCCCGCCCCCCATGTTTAAAATTCCCCAAGGCCCAAAAAAATTTCCAACAAATAAAAGAAAATTGGGCCAGTTTTTCCCCAAAAAGTTTGGAAAAAGTATTTTTAAAAAAAAAACAAAAGAGGCCCCTTTTAAATAATACTTTTTTAAAAATGAACAAAAAAATTAAAAAAACCGGGCCCTTTCACAATTTTAAAAGGCCCCCGGTAAAAACGCATACCCCACCCCGTTTTAAAAACCCATCCCTTCCCTGGACTTTATCCCCCTTTTTCAAAATAATACCACAAAAAGTTCCGGTTTAATTAAAAAACCCGGAAAATTTTAAATTTAAAATTTAAGGTTTTTTAAAAAATTTTAAATTTTATTTTGGGAATTTTTATACTGTAAAATTAACATGGTTGTCATTAAAACCCAAAAAAAAATGAAAAACAAAACCTTAATTTTTATTTTAATTGTTCAAAAAATTTACATTTGGGCCCCTTTTCATTAAATTTAAGCAAAATTGGGACATTTGCCCCCAAAAAAAACTTTAAAAAACTGTAAACTTTTAAAATAATTTAACCAAACAAAATTTTATTAAATATAATTTTATAATTTTTTTAAACAAAAAAAAAAATAAAAAGTCTAGTTTTTTTTTTCCATAAAAATGTGAAATAAGTTTTCAAGCCCGCAAAAAAAAACTGTTTGCCCTTCTCCAAGTATAATTTACATGGGGGCCCTTTTGCATAAGTTCTTTTCACATTTGCAACAAATCACATTTGATTTTTATTACTTGATGTTGGACAGAATCCGTTTTCCTTTTTTGGGCTGTTGCATGCGGGGGAGGCCGTGGATCGTCACGGGGCAGCGAAAGCCCTTGGTTCATTTTTTCTGGCTGCGCCCCATCATTTTGGGGGTGTTACTTTTTTTTGTTCAATATGGGATAACCAGTGATTTTTCCCCAACTCCTCAAAAAAAAATTTTTTTATATTGTTTATTTTTTTTCCCAATTTAGGTCTATACATAGAAATGGCATTTACACTCTAATCTTTCCCCCTCCTTCTCTTCCTGTAGTCAGGGAGATCCCCACACAGTGAAGTATTAAGACCGCGGGTTAGGGCAGGTCCTTCTTTTCCCCTCCTATGGTGCAGGAAGCTGCGGAAAAGGGTCCCTTCTCCTCTTTTCCTTTTCGCTCATATATAAAGAGGTTTTTTAAAAAGCTGTCTCAGTGTGCTCTTCTTATGTTCTCTCAAGTTGCATTAAAAGTGAAGTAACTGTATAGAAAAAATATTGTTTTTCTACTGAAGCTAAAACCCCCCCTTTAGCAGACCAAAGTAAAACAAACCATTTTGTCAACGAATTTATATTTTCCTTTTTAGGTCATCTTAATAATAGAAAACCCGCAATACAAGGAACCAGCTAAAACAAATAATTCACATTTACCATGTGAAAGGTTAGAAATGAATTTTTAACCAAACTATAAGAAACAGAATAACTTACTGGGGGGAAGGAATCCACTACAGTATCAAATTTGAAAATGTTGTAGTGTAAATCGCATGGACCAAAAGGACCCAGATAAATTTTGGGGTAAATAGTAGTAGGTGAATATATAGACCAAAAGAATATAACCATTTTATAACTTTTTTTTTTTTTTTTTTTTTTTAAATGGGTGGAATTAAAGTAAAAAGGCTATTTGGGCATTTTTTTACCGAACAGTAAAAGTTAAAAAAAGCTGGGGCAAAAAGTAAAAGAAAAATAAATAAATAAAACTGCATTGTAAGAACCCTAAAATGAGGAAAAGTCAATGAACCACAAGATTCAGAACCGCATAATGAATATTTTAAAAAATATCAAATTTCAAATTCGGTCATTTTTGACCGCACATAACAGCAGGGTTACTCATGCTGTCACCAAGAGATTACGGTGTATATTCTTATAACATTTAACTTAATAAATGAGTTCTGTGGCATCATTTAGACCCTTGGGATATAGAGTTTGAAGTCTGTATATCCAGAACATCTCCCTTCTTTGTAAGGCTTGTAATCTGTTGGGTTGATCTAGAGGTATGGCATCTACGGGAGTGATGTGAAGGACAGAAAAGTCCTTCTGATGAAACTCGTTGCAATGTCGGGAGACACTTTGTAGAATGTCACCCCGTTTGACACACGCTCTATGTCCGTTCAGATGAATATGTAGGGGTCGGGATGTTCTACCTACATATTGTGTTTTACAAATGCACTCGATTACGTATATAACATATGAACTTTTACAGTTCAATTTGTATTTAATCTCATACATTTCCTTCGTGGTATTAGAGGTGATGTGGGTAGTGGTGCAGATGCTTGAACAACATCTGCAATGTGTAGAGCCGCAGGGGGAGCTTCCTGGATTAGACAAATAAGATAGTTGTTTTTCTGTAGGATCTCTAATTCGACTGGGAGCTATGATATTTTTAATATTAGGGGCTCTTCTGTATATTAGGCCCGGTTGTTCTGGTATAAGAGGTCCTAAAAAGGGGGTTTCTTGATGATATGCCAATGTTTGGCCAAAATATTTCTGATTTTTGATCGCGAAGTGTTATATTGAGTAATCATAGAGAATTATATTTTTGATGTTAGGCAGGCATCATCGATTTTACTTTTTTTTAGTGGTATCCAGGCAGTCGTTTTGTGTTAGTATTTGAACCTTGGTTTTAGCATCCTGTAACAATTGTTTTTGGGAACTTTTTGTCCTTAAATCTATTTTACAATATTTAGATTTGTCGGGCACATTCTGTAACTTATGAACAATTTTTGCGTTTCCTTTTGAATTATCCATAGGGGATGTTGCACAGCCATGGTTTGTGGTGGGTGCTTCTTAAATGAATATAGGTATTGCTATCCACAGGTTTGAAGTAGGTGGTTGTTGAGAATTTGCCTTGTACTAATGAAATATTTAGATCAAGGAATTCAATTTGATCTTTACTGATTTTAGCAACAAAATTTATTCCTTTATTATTTGTATTTAAATGATCTATAAATAATGGAATAAGGTTTGGCAGTCTGGACCAGACAAAAAAGAGATCGTCAATAAATCTTTTGTATAAGCTTATATGTTGATAAAATTCTGTTTGGGCGTATATATATTCCTCTTCATATGCCCCCATAAAAATATTAGCATAGGCGGGGGCTAACCTCGTACCCATCGCGGTACCCCTTATTTGCCGATAGGTGGCGCTGTTGTGCAGAAAATAGTTATTTTCAAGGACTCATTTTAAACCCTGTATCAAGAATTCCTTTTTTGGGGGAAATAGAGACAGGTCCTTGTCTAAGATATCTTTAATACATTGTAGACCTATGTGATGTTGGATATTGGAGTATAATGCAGAGACATTGGCTGTAATCAGTATATAGTTGTCATTAGGTGGGAGTTGGGACAAAAAATTAATAAGGTGCCCTGAATCTCTAAGATAGCTGGGTCGGTTGGTAACAAACAGTTGTAGATATAAATCCAAATAGTGTGATAGCTGACTCGTTATAGAATTAATACCGGAAATGATGGGGCGACCTGGGGGAGTAGTTAGATTTTTGTGGATTTTGGGTAAATAATAAAAAAATGGATGATTAGGTTCCGGAATTTAAATGAATGCTTTTCTTTTTATTTATGATATTTTCGGTTAATGCTTGGTTTAGAAATGTAAGAAGTTTATTTTGTAAATCAGATCACCACTACCCACATCACCTCTAGTACCACGAAGGAAATGTATGAGATCAAATATGAATTGAACTGTAAAAGTTCATATGTTATATACGTAATCGAGTGCATTTGTAAAACACAATATGTAGGTAGAACATCCCGACCCCTACATATTCATCTGAACGGACATAGAGCGTGTGTCAAACGGGGTGACATTCTACAAAGTGTCTCCCGACATTGCAGCGAGTTTCATCAGAAGGACTTTTCTGTCCTTCACATCACTCCCGTAGTTGCCATACCTCTAGATCAACCCAACAGATTACAAGCCTTAAAAGAAGGGAGATGTTCTGGATATACAGACTTCAAAAACCCATAGCCAAGGTCTAAATGATCCACAGAACTTTTATTTTTTAATTACATGTTATAAAAATATACACCGTAATCTCTTGGTGACAGCCTGATTAAACATGTGCCGTGATGCGTATATACCTCGCCCATAATGTGAGATGCGGTTTATAATGTTCATCTACAAACGTATTTACTTAGCTACTGTTAAAAAATACAGTTAAAAAGGCACTGCAATTTTATGTGACGCGTGATTTAAAAGTGCCGCGATTTTTTTCATATTCCCTTAAATGTAAGCCGGGTTTAAAATTTTTCATTTTTTTTTCTAAATTAATATATTAGTCCCCTTGTAAAATTGTACCGAGCTATTTTAACTACTAATATCCCCAAAGGGTTTAAATACTTCCGCTATACCCGAGAATCTAAAAAGCTATTGGTCACTTTTTTTTTTTCCCCCCCCCCCTCTAGCACTTTTCCCATCCTCATGCTTTTTTTCCCTAGAGGTAGGGCTCTTCCCCATTGGGCCTCATTTGGGATTCGCTCTTCCCCAAGGACCAAATTTCGTCTATCACCCAAAAAAATTTTAAACGCTATTGGTTTCCCTTTTTTTTTACCCTTTTTTCCAAAATCTCCCAGAGGGAAAAACAAACTTCTAAAAACTAACATTTTAAAAAATTTTAGGCGCCTTTTTTTGGCGCCCCTTTCTCCACTATTACCCGCCCGGGCAGTTCCTAGGGTAAATTTTTTTCACTCAGGCGAGGGGGAAAAAAAATTTTGCCCCCCCCCCCCCCCCCCATAAAAACATAATTTCGCCAAATGGGGACACAGGCTCCCCACCATCAAAACCAAAAAGCCAAAAAATACAAAGAGCTTTACCCAATTTTTGCTACGTAAAAAAAATTTCTAAAAAAGGTCATACAGTTACCAAATAACCCTGCCAAAAACCAACCCAAAAAAACCCGAATCCCCAAAACCACTAAGAAACCCCATATCCCCAACACACATTGACCAAATTTTTTACCACCCAACCCCCCATGACCACTTATTCCCAACCCCACCCCCAAAATAGGAACCCCAAAAATACAAACTGAAACCCTTACTGAGTATAAACCACTATACAACAACCAATATTACCGGAAAACAGTGACCCTTTAATTTATGGATTTCCCGCTGTACCAGGCTCGGGGACATATAAAAGGTTTTCAGTAAAGTTATTTTTTCTAATGACCTTTTCCCGGGGACCGTTTTTTTCTGAAGGTTGTTCTCCCTTTTTCTTTTTCTTCCCTTTTTCCCTCTGTCCCAACCCCCATTACGACTAATCCCGACTCTTCCCTGAAAATTTTCAAAACAAATTCTTTAAGACTCCCTCAATTTTTTCAAACACTTCTCTTAAAAAATTCCTATCTTTTATACAAACTCCCCCTCTATACACCCCCAAAATTTGGGAGCCATTTTTTAATTCCCCCTTTTAGGCCCCAATAAACCCCCTATACCGGTAGTAGGGCCCCCGTAACAATTGATACCCCCCTGTAGCCAGTTGATGCCCCCCCTGTACCAGTTAAAGCCCCCCCCGAAGCCCGTGATGCCCCCTGCAGCCAGTGATGGGCCCCCTGCAGCCAGTAAAACCCCCCGTTTTCCCAGCGATGCCCCCGTAGCCAAAGATGCCCCCCCGTGCCCGTGAAAGCCCGCCGTGCCAGTGATGCCCCCTTAAGGGGCCCGTACATTTTCCCCCCGTAGCCCAAATGGGGGGGGTGCCCCCCCGTAGCCCGTATTTCCCCCTGTAGCCAGTACGGGGCCCCCCCTAGCCCTTGAGGCCCCCCCGTACCAGTGATGCCCCCTGTAGAAATGATGTCCCCCGAGTCAGTTTCATTCCCCCCGTAGCCGTACAAACCCCCCGTAGCCCGTGATGCCCCCCCTGCCCGCCATTAAAATGCCCCATTGAAACCCCTTGGGTTGGGCCCCCCCATTGCCGTGATGGGGCCCCCCCGTGGCCATACATTTCCCCCCGTAACCCGTGGGGTGCCCCCGTAGCTGTGATTTCCCCCTTTAGTCCATGATCCCCCCGTTGCCAGTGATATTTCCCCCCCTGTAGCCGAAAAGCCCCCCCGAAACCAGTAAATGCCCCCCTGTAGCCAGTGTTCCCCTGTTTTCCATTTTTGCCCCCTGTACCCGGGAGGGTTTCCCCCCCTGTATTTGTTTTGCCCCCCTTTTTAGGCCCCGTTTTGGCCCCCCTAGCCAGTTTAAAGCCCCTCCTGTAGCCCGGAAAGCCCCCCCGTTTTGAGTTTTTCCCCTGTTAAACCCGTGATTCCCCCGTTTGCCAGTGATCCCCACTTGGGAGCCAGTGATATGCCCCCTGTTTGCCAAATGAATTTTTGCCCACTGTAGCCAGGGGGGGTTTTCCCCTTTTTTAGCCAGGATGCGCCCCCGTACTAGTTAAAGCCCCCCCCGTACCAAATAAAATGCCCCCCTGTAACAAAATTTTAAAATAACAAAAAAAGTATTCACCTCGGGCCCCTGCGTCCCGGTTTTGGAGCTTGGGTGAGCGGGGGGAATTGCGGCGTGGTTTTTCACGGGCGCTTACACTGCACGCCCGCTCCCCCGGGATCTCCCCGGCGCAAACTGCCCCCCGTAGCCATGATTTCCCCCCGCAGCCAGTTTGATTTCCCCCTTTTAGCCATGGGTTTCCCCCTTAAAAGCCAGTTTATCCCCCCCCTGGCCCGACTTTCCCCCTTTTAGCCCGTGATTTTCCCCCCTGTAGCTTGAAGCCCCCTGTAAATTTTATGATGCCCCCCTGTACCAGTGATTTTGCCCCTCTGTACCCTAGAAGCCCCCCCGTAGGGCCCTTTGATCCCCCCGTAACCAGTATGCCCACTTTTTGCCAGTTATGCCCCTTGTTTGCCAGGAGATGCCCCTCCTGTAGCCAAAATTTGCCCCCTGTTTGCCATTTTTGCCCCCCTAGCCCAGTAGAAACCCCCTCTGTACCAGGATGCCCCCCGTAGCCAGTTTGCCCCCTGTTTGCCAGTGATTCCCCCCGTAAAAAGTGATGCCCCCCTTGTAGCCAGTGAATAAGCCCCCCCTGTAGCCAGTGATATGCCCCCCGGTTTGCCCGTGATGCCCCTGTAGCCAGGGGGATGCGCCCCTGTACTAGTTATCCCCCCCCCCGTAGCCAGTAGAGCCCCCCCCTAAACTAATTATTTAAAAAAACAAAATTTGTTTCACCCCCGGGGCCCCTGGTCCCGGTCCGGAGCTGCCCGAAACGGTTTTAAGCGGCCTGACTTTTTCACGGCCGCTTTTCACTGCCCCGCAGTCCCAGGGATCTCCCCCGGCGGCAGAAACCGCCCACCGGGGAAAAAAACCCCAGCGTCACAGGGGTGCCGGTGAAAGGGCCCCCTCCCTGGCGGGCGCTTGAAGGGGAAGGGGGTCAGGAAGGGAACGATCCCCCTGGGCCTTTCCCCCCTTTTCACAACAAGCTGCTTTCTTGGCTCTGGGGCCCGAGTAAGGGGGGTTTCCCCTGGGGTCGAGGCGTTGGGTTGGTTTTTTGCCGGGGGCCCCCTCTCGGGGGAGCGGGGGCATCGGCCCCCCCGGGGCATCGCCAGCCCCCCACCCCTAGGAACGGCCCTGATTACAGCGCCTTCTCAGTTCAAAAGCAAGAAGCCTTTCCCATTTGGCCCAAATTTTTAACAGGGCCCGCCCCACCCCCTCCCTTTGGCTAAAATCTTTTTAACCCGTAAAGTCTTTTCCACTTTTCTCCGGGATTTATCTACATCCCGAAATTCTATTCTTCAATTATCCATGATTTATCTATACCATGGATGTGTACACTCTGGTTAACAGCTCTGTTTTCAGTATTTTATTGATAATTACTGATAACTATTCACATTTCTTCACTATTATGGGTCAGTAGCGTCTTCAACGATCTTGTGTCTCTCCGGGGCACTTGATTGACAGCTCTTCTTCCAATCTTCTTGGATCTTCTCCAGCTCATCACCCATCACTTGTCTCAACACGTCATTTGATTGACACATATCAGATCCGATTAATGCCTGTATTACTGTTATATATAGTGTGCCTGAACATCTTTGTACTGTATACTTCTGAGGAAGCACGAGTCCATGTGCGAAACGCGTTATGTTTTAAATACTTTTTATGTCATGTTTTTAATCTTGTGAAAGTAATCCCTTTGCACCTTTAAGAATAAGCTCAGGCTTTTTCTTATCTTCCACGTCCGCCGGGTCCCATTTTTTCTCTTTCTAAATTGTCCCCTTCAGTTAAGAAACACCCAGCTGGGAGGGGAAGAAAAACCCTGGATTTGAAGAGCTGAGAAACTGAAAGTACAATGAACCAGACGAACTGATGCAGCGATAAATCCCCTTTAAGATGGCTCTGCATTTCGGCAATGTGCTTTATTCGTAGTGCTACAAACATGCATACTCCGGACATGTATATTATACACAGAGTAATTGGATACAACCCCTCAAATTGTCTATCACCATATTAAAAATATCTATATTTGTATTTTTCTTTGTTTTTTCTTTCTATAATTACTCGCGCATTAACATTATTTTGGATATATGTTTTTATTATGTGGATTGTTAATATGGTGATAGACATCGCTGGCAGCTCACATGAACTCTGCTTCAAGTTTTTGTATGTTAGCAGACAATTCCACGATGGGGTTAATTTAAGGGGTGGTACCCAATTACCCTGTGTATAATATACATGCAGGTTTGTAGCACTACAAATAAGCCACATTGCCGAAACGCGTCAGTGCAGTACGTCTTGTGCTTTTGGAGCTTATACCTGTACCTCATTAAATAAGTTTTTTAACTTTTGACATGAACAAATACAGACTTTTTGAATTACCGTTACTTGTCGTAGACCTGCGTTGATGCCGGATTGTTGAAGTTTTGTTTGCAGTCCCTTCATTTTTCCTGTCTGACTGACTGGCTGGTGTCCAATTAGTTGATCAGTTTACCCGCAGGATGTCGACTGGTTGCCCAAAATCCGAATCTGAACTGCAACACTAGTCTCTTCTTCATCACTAATTCCTAAGCAGTTTTGAGCAAAAATGTGAACTAAGAACCTCAAAAATTTTTCATGTATCTTAAAGGGGTTTTGCCACCATGTAATGTTGACGTGGGAACCTCCAAAATGGGTATTTAATCACTTTTCTAAATATATGTGATTACAAAAAGTGAAAACTCTGAGAGCTACAGCATTTCTCAGTCCTCCTTAGGCACCTCAGTGCTTTCCCTCGTCACGACCCAGGAGCTGACAGGCCGCGCTTGCGTGAATCACTTCTTATCTGATGACAGGCAAAATGAATGAGCTTTTAAGGCACTTGTAGAAGTGCAGTCTGAGGCTGTCTTGCTGTATTGAGAATCCACTGTTGTACTGTTTATTATTTCAATTAATTTTTTGAGAGCTCCCTTGGATTCCTCACTCCTCACCCCCCCCCTCTCTCCCCTGCAGCATCATGACTCAGCGTGATTTGTTTACATCCTGCTCTCGTGCTGACAGGAGGTACATAACTGGTCTCTTGGCAAATCCCCTTTAAGTAGCAGAAATGCTTTTTCCAAAAATTCCTATGTGCCTTTTGAAAGTTTTTTAGTGTTAGTAGTGTGCTGCTGATATTGGATTGTGTTTGTATGTTACTGCCGCACCAGTGTGCACCTATGCTAATTTTTTTCAGAAAAGTTTTTGGGATGTGCAAAACCAAATATTGTTTTCTGATATCCACAAGCTATGCTATGAACATATGAGATGGGAAAAACCTTTTAATCCTTTACCAACCTTTGGTTCGCTGACTCCCGCCACTAATAGCAGGAAACTGAGCCAGCACCATTCGCTGCTGTTTAACCCTTTAGACAGTGCAGCAATCAGAACTGCGGTGCCTAAATGAATGAGAGATGGTGCTATGCACCGTTCCTCACAGCAATCGGCAACCCTGTGATGAGATCAAAGGATGCTGATACATTAACATGGTGGCTGGAAGCCTTATGAAGACTTCTATCACCAGCAGCATGTATGTGTTTCAATCACCTCCTGCCCCATCTCTCCCAAGATGGTACTAATAAAAAGTACACTTTAGCCCGCAGAAAATTCACCCTCAATCAGGTCCATAGGTAAAAAGAACAAAAACGTCATTGGTCACAGAAAATGGCGCTGCAGCGCAAATTTAAGAAAATTTAGAGAATGTTTGCTTTTTTTTTTTTTGCAAAACTAAAACATAAAGAAAGCCCAACATATTTGGTATTGTCGGAATCGTAGTGACCTGCAGAATACAGATACTGCGTCTTTTTTACTGCAGAGTGAACAACGTAATAACAAAATCCCCGCAACCATGACACAAGTACTTCTTTTTCACATTTCACTTAAAAAATGTTTGTGGCAGTATATTTTATGATACGATGTATGACACCATTAGAAAGTGCCTCACATGTCTATGTAGATGGAAAAGTAAAAAAATTTATGGCTTTTGGAAGAAGGGGCGGAAAAAACATAGAGCCATATTATTATGACCGGCTGTCAGGAAGGGGTTAAGGATTTGATCTGGCAGACAGAAAAGTGATTCAAACCGAGATAATATTTCCATTACTGGTGTTAAAAGAAAAAGGATATAAAGTTCATCCAGTTACACGCTGGAAATGTTGTGCTGATTTGGAGGACGGAAAGACAAATTCATTGAGTGAGTCAGCCCGTCCTTAAAGGAGTTGTCTCATTACGAAGCTTTCGAGTGTCAGTGTCCTGTAAGATTGAATCCGAGGGCGTTTGTCTTGGCGTCTGATATCTGACCTCTTTATGCACCCGCCCTTCCATCAGCAACAAGGCAGCTACGTAACTTAACAGAGGAGGGGGGGGGGGGGGTTTGCTCTCAGAGTTCACACCTGGTGAGCACATGCCTATCTGTTGCAGGAGAAGGGGCGCATCTATGATGAGTAGAGAGGAAGGTGAAGTTTTCCTAATAACAGAGCAGAGAGGAGCAATTGTCCTTATTCCCTGCTTAGGCTTACAATCACTCTCCAGTCACAACAAGGGCAGTGTACATCCAGTGTCCTCACTAAATGAGAACATAAGTATTTCACATGCCTGATCTCTATATTATAGTATGATCACGTTCAAAAATATTATGATTTAGTAACAGCACAGGTCACTGCTTCCACTCATCTGTTTAGAGAGCAGGAAAAACAGGCCACACAGGTTAATCCAGGCATAAGGACACAGAACCAGAGCCCCTCCTCCCCCCCCCCAGAAGCATTTGTGCAGGAGGGGCTCTCTGCTCCGATGTTTAAAGGGTGATGAGTCATTCGCCTACAGCCAGTAAAAAAAGGTAAAGGTCGGCGCTATAGAAAAATTTGAGGACTATTTTAAAAAATAAAACAGGGGCTAGCTAAAAATCAGTAGGACATTTGTAATGAACTATGCAAACTGCTTGTTTTTTAAAAAGATCTTTAAATTAAAACCAATCATTTAGCGAGACAACCCCCTTTAAGTCACCCATAAGGAAAAAATAGATGCAACAATAAACAGTTCTTTGAAGCAAGCCGAGAACTGAACCACAATGATGTATGGAGCCGCCCAATATAGCAAAAATTATTCAGCACGTATATAGACAAGAGACCTTCTGCCATAGATGACAATGAGTAGGCAAAGGCACCACCACATCTCAGGCAGGAAAGGGGCGCAAACAGGCATGAAGTGGGCGGAATTTTCCATAGGGGGCGCTATATGCCTTATTTGCCTAGGGCACTAGAATACCTTGTCCCGGTCCTGGATGCCTTGTCCCAGTAAAAGCTCCTTTAGTTGGGGTTCACACAATGGGGTGTTTAAAGGCTAGGGACACTTTTTTTTTTTACACAGCATCTCTTATGTGATTAAAAAACACTTTTGAAATTAATATTAAAAACTTTTCACTAGTTTGCATCCTCAGTTTGCATGTATTACACTACATACCAAGGCCCTTGATGGTCTTAAAGGGAGTGTGTCATCAAAAATGACTTATTGTTTAACTCACATTTTTATGTTCAACAGATTTTTTAAGAATTTTTGGTTATTTTTTTTATTTTTCCTTGTCACTTTCAATATTTTTTAAGAATTCTTAAGTCCTGCAGTTTTTCACTTTGGCCACTAAGCCTAATAATTATTTGACACTTCTTGTTCTGTACAGAAAGTTTCTCAGTTGTCTGCTCATTATCAGCACAAAAGAGGTCAAACTGGAAAGGAGACACCAGTGTGAATAGAATAACACAGGATCCACCAGTCACAAGAGGAGATAGTCACAGTTCACCCTTTCACCTCCATGCACACTGGTTTCTTCCCAGGTCACAGAGCATGACTAGAAAACTCTCCTATAGAAGTCAATGGGACTGAGTCAGTCTTAAGTCTCCTATGTGCATGAAGCTGCTGTAAAGCATCTCTCTGACTGCTGGTAAATCAGTGCAAAAAATCCCTAGTGGCAAAAGTGAAAACTGCAAGACTCAAGAATTATTAAAAAATATTGAAAGTGATATGAAAAATTAAAAAAAAAAAATCCTAAAAAATGTGTTTAACATAAAAATGGGACTTAAACAATGACTCATTTTTTGATGACACATTCCCTTGAACAGTCAATTCTATCACATGGGCTCTTTAATGGCTCATATGAAGCTGAACACTGATATAAGGGGAACCTGTCACATAGATTATGCCCCCCTTGCTGAGAGCAGCACAAGCTAGTGTCAGATCTGCTGCTCCCAGCGCTGTTCCCCTTATTCTGTAAGATGTAGCAGTTTCAGAGAATCTATTGCAGAAAACTAGCAGTTTGCAGCCTGTTCTGCCAGAGATGAGTCCAGCTTATTCATGAGCAGGTGTTAGCGCCGCCCACCCATGGATAGCCCCACCCACTCACAGCTGATTTTACTGTGAATAGGTAGAAACGATGGGTGGGCGGGGCTAGTCATGGATGGGCAGGGCTAAACCTGACTCATTTATGGCAGAACAGGCTGCAAACTGCTAGTTTTCTGCAATAAATTCCCTGAAACTGCTGCATCTTACAGAATAAGGGACACAGCGCTGGAAACGGCAGGTCTGACACTAGCTTGTGCCGTCCTCACCTATGGGATACAGTAGGTTCCCTGTAAAGAGAGTTTCCACTACTTTTCTACCACCCACTGCTTAAAAATAAAAAATAACCAATATTTGCTTCTCCTGTTATTGCTGCTCCAGCTATGCCAGAGATAAAGTATATAGCCAGGTGAGCCCGGAATGGGAGGACATAAGATACCGAAACCAAATTCACCTTAACTCGAAACGTGGGCACAATACTCCTCAAGCATGAGAGCAGCTGTAATTCCTAAATATTTTCTATACTTCAAATAGACATCTATTAAAACCAAACTATACAAATCCCTAAGGGTATGTTCACACTGTGTGTTGCAGCACGCAGAGGTATGCGGCGCAATACGCCAGGTGTTGAAAGTACTTTCAAAAGCACAATGGCTCTGCCACCTAGTCGGTCTAGTATTCGAGGAATATGAGCGTTTTACATAGCACTGAATGAGTGCTATCATTGTACCGTATTTGCAGGGTGTATTTTGGTGCAATTTCTCGCCAATGTACACCCTGCAAATACCTCATGTGAGAATACCCTTGTAGAGAAAGCCTCATTACTATTAAATCACTGAAGAAAAGACCCCCTTTCTAAAACGTAACATTAAATCCTGTTGGACTAAAACCATGAAATGTCATCAAAAAGGACATTACTCAACCACACATATTCAATGTTCCTCTTTGATATTTTATGCTCAAAAAAAACACAAAGAGCAGAAACAATTGTATCACAGTAAATATCACAGTAAATGGAGGTGGGGTACAAAGTCATAAAATAATGATGCAACTATAGCCTCAAGTTTATCATAACAGTTTCAGACAATATGTCCCCTTATCATCTCTTCATTTCACTGTAGATTCTATTCAAGTAATCAGATAAAGGTGCAGATAACCAGCGTTGGACTGGCCCACCAGTTGAGTTGATTCATGGGGCCCGCTGATGGAGTTGATTCATGGAGGCCCACCGGTGGAGTTGATTCATGGAGGCCCATCAGTGGAGATGATTCTAGGAGTCCACCAGTGGAGTTGATTCCTGGGGACCACCAATGGAGTTGATTCCTGGGACCCACCAGTAGAGTTGATTCCTGGGGTCCACTATTGAAGTTAATACTTGGGACCCACTAATAGAGTTGATTCCTGGGGTCCACTAGTAGAGATTATACTTGGGACCCATCAGTAGAGTTGATTCTTGGGTTCCACCAGTGGAGCTGATTCTTGAGGTCTACACTGGAACTGATTCTTGGGGCCCACCAGTGGAGCTGATTCTTGGGGCCCACCAGTGGAGTTGATTCTTGGGGGTCCACCAGTGGAGCTGATTCTTTGGGCCCACCAGTGGAGCTGATTCTTGGGGTCCAACAGTGGAGCTAATTATTGGGGTCCACCAGTGAAGCTGATTCTTAGGGCCCACCAGAGGAGCTAATTCTTGGGGTACACCAGTGGAGCTTATTCTTGGGACCCACCGATGGAGTTGATTATTAGGGCCCACCAGTGGAGTTCATTCCTTGGGCCCACCAGTGGAGCTGCTTCTTGAGGCCCATTAATGGAGCTCAGTATTGGGGTCCATCCTATAGCTACTGTACATAACTACATATGCTACATGTCAATCTTTCACTATGCCTGATGCTTTTTTCTTCTCTTTCTCTTCCTTTCTCCCTGAAAAAGAGCCCTAGCACTTTCTTACTCAGGGGTCCACTATGCATATGGGCCACCAAGCACAGTGGCCCACCAGGGGTTTCCCATATTCCCCTGTGGGCTAGTCCGAGCCTGCAGATAACCTCCTATGGTGATGCTTCAGGTTCTCTTTGGATCAGAAAGAGAAATAATGTTATAATTTCTCACCCTAACTGTACTAGCTCTACGTTCACCCTGAGTGGGATAACCACCCTCAAAAGGGTGACTTCACAGACTTGATACCTACAAGACCCTATACCTCCCCCTATAGTAAGGCTATAATTCAGGATAATAAACAAAACAGATCCATGCCTAGGGGCATGGGCGTAACTATAGCCATTGCAGTCATTGTGACTTCTATGGGGCCCAGATATTGAGCCCACCAAGGTACAAGAACATTGTTTCTTTTAGAGAACAAGTAGTTGGTGGCTTTCTGCTCTCCAGCTCTACTATGTGGATTCTCTGATCTGTTGTTATTATTATACCTTTATATATTGCTGTTTTTTTAGTTTATTGTCATTAGGTGAAGGGGCCCATCTCATTTTGCTATTGAGCCCTATGAATTCTAGTTACGACCCTGCCTAGAGGCGTTTCATCACTTCCTTCTTGGGATTCTTCAGTGGGTTTAAAGTGCTACCATCTTGATTGGCAGATAGCCTAGGGCCAAGCCAATGGTCTGAGCTAGTATATTACTCTTAGGGCGACATGTATGAAAATTGGCGCGACGGAGCGCCTGTTTTCGCCCGATCTAAAGTGAAAGCGGCGCCTCATTTATGTCGGCGCCCGAAGTGCGCTCATACATGCGGTGTAAAGTTCACTGCGCCTCGTCAGTGTGTGAGGCGCAGTGCGGGACTTAGGCTCAGAAGGAATGCGCCTCACCTTAATATTCGCCGCCAGATGTGCGCTCATACATGTGGTGTAAAGTTCCCTGTGCCTCGCCAGTGTGTGAGGCGCAGTGTGGGACTTAGGCGCAGAAGGAATGCGCCTAACATGTATTACGATTCGAGAAAGCCTGGAAATCAGCGAAAAATCATTAAACATGTTAGTGAATAGCAATAAGAGATGTCTATCAAAATAATGAATTATTAAAGTGAAAAATCAAAGTTGAATAAAATTCATTGCAATGTATAGAAAAAGTTGATCGTTTAAAATTAAAGCAAATATATATAAGATCTCCAAAGAAAGAAAGAATAGCTAGAACAGGTCTTAAAAAAAGGGAGAGAATTGAACTAATTTTACATTAAATAAGCCAATGCAGATGTTGGACAGATGTGAATTTTGGTCTATTGTTTTAATAAAAAATGAAGATGTATTTGTTCTTCTTTCCCTTTTTATTCTATTTTGAATGTCCAGCAAGAGCCATTACAGCACAGGCCTGGCTGGGACCTGTGGTTCTCCAAGCAGGATTTCTATGTTCCCAGGGCTTAGTTCTGGACGTATTTACAGACTTATTTCACATAGGTAGCCATTCTAAGCTACTTGTTCATTATTTTAGGCTCAGTTGGTGATGTATTTACGGACGTAAATGCGTCTGTAAATATGTCCAGAACTAAGCCCTGGAAACATAGAAATCCTGCTTGGAGAACCACAGGTCCCAGCCAGACCTGTGCTGTAATGGCTGTTGCTGGACATACAAAATAGAATAAAAAGTGAAAGAAGAACAAATACATCTACATTTTTTCATAAAACAATAGACCAAAATTCACATCTGTACAACATCTGCATTGGCTTATTTGATGTTAAATTAGTGTAATTGTCACGGAACTTTGGAATTCTTTTTATAGTGGAGAATGTTTTCTTAGGAGAGAATATATATATATTGTCATTAATGTTATTGGATACTATTTACTAATACATTGATTTAATTGTTAGAGCACTTGGATATGTTATTTCATTAACATGCGTCAGAGGCATCCATCTTATCTATATGGCTTGGCAGGTATGTTATGCAGAAGCCAAAGCCTAATCCAATGATGACACACTCAAAAAAAAGAGCGACATCTGTGAATTCGCATGCGCCATTTTTGTAACCTGGCACCGACACACCACTTCTAAATGGATATATAAAAGTGTAAGAATGAAAGTGTTATGCGCCAAACTTTGTGTAGCAGTTTCGCACCAAACTTTCGTGCATTAAAATGTGTCGTCAGGCGCACATTGCGTCAAGTTTGGCTGTATACTTGTTCATACATCTATAGAACTGGCAATATACGGCAAAAAAATGGTGAAGGCAAATTCACAGATATCGCACAAACAGTATATAGAAATGCGCTAAGAAGCAATGTTGTAACCAGCCCTGAAAACATTCAAGGCATAAAGACAGCGCTCCTTCAACATAAAATATGAATTGGTTTCGGGACAAACATTTTGGGGCAGATTTATCAGTACTCTCTAACTTTTAGACAGTGTAAAGTTAGACCAGACAGTTTTACAATGATCTACATGTATAACGGTGTCCATAAATCTGGCGCAGGATAGAACTTTCTAGTCTAACTTTACACCTTTTTCTAAGTTGACTTACTTTAGGCCACTAACTGCAGCAAAATTTTGGTGCATTTTTTGCCGCACAGCATCGCAGACTAAGCCACAATGCTTTTCTCAAGGTCCCACCGACTTATCCCCAAGGCCTGCACCCCTTTTGCAAAGTGAGGCACAGAAGTGTCTAGAGACTGTCTAACACATAATCAATGTGGTGTAAAGTATGTATGCCATTATTTTTGCTGCAAATTGTGCCAGAATTCTGCCTTGATAAATGTGCCCCTGTTTGTTGAAACAATGACTCGTGGAAAACTGGTAATTGGTTCTAAAGCCTGAAAATGTTACCACGATATAATGCAGAATAAAGATTAAAGTGGTTGTTTCAGTACAGAGGATTCACTTTCAACATGTAGGGAATGGTAATTGAAGACTTTTTCCAAATACATGTCACTTTTCATTTTTCCCTGAACTGGAGATAAAAAAGATTGTATCTGCTCTGAGTGCTCATAGGTTTCTTTAGGTTACTGACCTGCTCTTCCCTTCAGCGCCACAGGTTGGCACACAGGACTTCCGACAGCTTGAGAACAGAGTGTGTTATCTCTAACAAACAAAGGAGACTAATTACTTTTAAGTGTTTACACTCTGTAGCCCTAGCAAAATATAAAAAAAAATCCCTGCCTTTATCAGTGCAATAAGAAACACTGTGAAAAAAGAGCTTATAAAGCTAATCACTGGGTATTGAAAAACCAAACCCCCATAGATACAGAATTGGAACTAAAGGGTTTTAGGGTTTTGTAAAAAAACAAGTAACAAAAAATTTGGATAAACCAAATTCTTATATATAACATCAGGGAAAAAGCTCAGAAGCTGGGGAAAATTCTTTCAAAGTGGAAAAACAGGGGGCTTGTTTGGGGGCAAGGGAAAATTTGGGGACATAATACCAAAAAAAAATAAAGGGGCCCTCAAAACCCCGGTTCCCCAAAAAAACCGCTTATCCCGGGACATGAAAAAGCATTTCAGGACATGTAGTACCACCCCTTTTTAGAAAGGGCCAAATAAAACCTCCCAATCACCCGCATGAACCCCCACTTAAAACATGAAAAATCTTTTCCCCGGGCCTGTTGTACCCGCAATGTTTTAGAAGGGGCACTAAAAACATCAGTCTCTTTGGATCATGTACTTTATATGCAATGAACCAGAAAAAAAGAAAATGAGGCCCTCATCTGGTGCCCAAAGGAACCGTTCATCCTGGCATATGTAAGAGCAGTACAGGGGGCCCCCACGTACTGTGAGGGGCCCGGGTAAACCGCCAACCTGCATGCACCCCAAATAAAAACATTAAAAAGCCCAAAACAGGACATGTATAAACCCCACTGTAATTTTAGAGAGGCGCTTTTTTTTTTTTTTTAGACCCCAATCATTTTCAAAGCACTGCACCAATACATGTAAAAAAAAGTACAGGGGCAAAGTAAATAAACCGCACTGTACTGTAGGGGGGGGCTACTAACCGTCAATCACTGCCTGCACCTCACTAAAACATGTAAAGCATACAGGGGCATTTTTGTACTGCTCGTAAATGTTGAGAGGGGCCCATAGACGCCCAAAAAAATGCATGCACCTCACTAATTTCCCTGTTAGAGATACAGGAATGTAGTACCCACTTACTGTAGAGAGCGCCTAGACCCCCCAATGACTCAAAGCACCCACTAATACATTAAGAAACATAAGAAGTAAAATGTAGTTTCTGGGACTGTACTGTTAAGAGGGGGCTACAAAACCCCTCCCTCAAATGCAACCCTCACTAATACAGTAAGAAACAACAGGGCATGTAATACCAACAAACCCGTAAAAGAGCGCAATAGACCGCCAAACACTGATGCCTTCACTAAACAAGTAAGAGCATACAGCAAGTAGTTTCTGCACTGTACTGTTTAAAAGGGGCTATTTGACCACCAATCCCCCTCATGTACCTCACTAATACATTAAGAGAGGGACAGGACAGGGAACCCCACACGTAAAAAGGGAAAGAGGCCTTAAACCACCAATCCCTGCATGCACCAAAACCCAAAACCTGTAAGAAACAGAAAAGGAAAAAGTAGAAACCCCACCCCGAAAATGTAGTAGGTTTGGGATTAAACCCCCAATCACTGCATGCACCTCAAAATACGTAAAAGCAGTTTCCCAAAATGAGGTACCACACCTTTTCTGTAAAAGAGGCGGGTTAACCACCAAAAAACTGCCTTACCAACAAAACCCTAAAAGCATAACCCCCCAAATAAACCGCAAATGTACGAAAAAGAGGGGCTTTAGACCACCAATCACAAACTGCACCCTCACCCAAAACTTTTAAAAACATACAGGGGCCTGTAGTACCACCCCAGAAATTTTATAGGGCACAACCCAAACCGCAGTACAGGACATAATAAGGGGGAAAGTATTAAAAAAAACTTAAAAAATAAAAAAAATGGGAAAGGATCCAAAAAATTTGATTTTTTTAAAAACCACCGGGTTTTTAGATATGTCCACAAATTACCTGAATTAAAAAAAAAACTGAAAAATTCACTGAAATTTATGCTTGAGTTTCCAAAACGGGGTTTCCCCTTATTTTAGGGGTCAAACCCATGAAAAATTGGAAAAAATGTTACTTTCCCTTTCCCCCATTTGTTGCATTGTCACAAATTTAAAAAACCCTCAATGAAAAAAAAACAAATTGGTTTAAAGCTCCAAAAATTTTTTTTGCACAGCCAGGGGGATTCTTCAAACCTTTAAATGCAATTTTTCAATCACTCAACTTAAAAATGGGGACCCACTAGAACTCTTACCAAAGCTTTTTTGTTGAGTTATGTTTGTTTCCCCTCCCCATCACGTTACAATTTCTACCTTGTGCTTACCTGTTTTTTGTGTACAAGGTTAAACACAAAGGGCATGAATCATTTTTTTCAAAAAATATACATTTTCCTGGGAAAATAAAAAATCAGTAACTCAGATAAATAAAAGAATTCATAAAATTTAACCCTTTTCCCGTCCACACAGAGATCAAATAAAAATATATTTAAAAATTAATTGGTATCTTTGTTTTTCTCATCACAAATTCATTTTTAAAAATCAAGGGGGACATGAAAAAATTTATTTGCGGAAATTTTTTTTACTTGGCCCCCCGACACCACAAATTTTTAAAACATATAGAAGAGTAAGGGAAAACACAAAATTTTTGGGGCATTAAAATAAGCTTTAAAGCCCCCAAACTTTTTCTGGGCAAAAGAATAAATGCCAAAAATTTTCACTAAGCCATGAAAAGCGCCAAAAAAACTGTCGTAATTTTACACTCTTCAAAAATCTATTTAGAAAAATTTGGTTGTTTCACAAGTATAAAAAAAAAAATACGCATTCGAAATTTAACATGTCGCCCTCTTAATGTTTCAATGCCCCCGGGTTATTAGATTTTTTGAAGTGTAAAATAAAAAAAATTTTTGGCGCATTACCTAGAGCTTAAATGCAAGTTTTGGCGCATTACACTCTATGCCCAGACAAAGTTTGGCCAAAAGCTCAAAGTAATGCCCCAAAAATCTTCAAACGCCCTATTCTAAAAACTTTAAATACTATTTAAACTGGGTTTTCGCGCCAAGTAAAAAAAAATACGCATTTAAAAATTTCATACATGGCCCCCCAAGTTTTTTTTGAATGCAGAAAAAAATTTTTTTTCCCTTTTTAATAATACCGTTTTTGGGAATGACCTCACCCCCCTGCTATCACTATGAACAAACATTAGGGGAAAAACTGTTCACGGGGGAAACCCAAAAATAACCGGAAAGTGAAAAAAACATTTGTATTTTCCTTAACAAAAAAAAAAGATAAAACAAAAAAATTTGTATTTGGAAAATTCTTCATTTAGTTTTTCCCTAAAATTTGGGAAAACTATTTTTTTGTAGCGAGACAAACCCCTTTAACCTCACACTATTAAAAAAAAAAAAAAAAGAACACTTCACTTGACCCCTTTCAAGCCTACACCTGCGCTTTTCCCCAAAGTATTTTTAATTTCTTTTTATTTTTTTTTTAATATGTGAATTTTAAAACTCTCTTAAAATTTTTTAAAAATAAAAAACTTCTATTTTTAAAAAAATTTTACTCCAAGCCTTAAAAAGGGTTTTTTCTGTTAGACGGCCCGGCCATTCCTTTTTCTTCTTCCTTCTGAATTGTAGGGAGGAGAGTGGGGGGGTTTGCCATTATGGATTTTTTGGGAGCCAACTGAAAAAGTGTTTTTCGGGACCCATAAAACATGAGATAATGAGTGGCCTGATCGACTGGGGTAGCAAAGTTCCAGAGAACTTTGGGTTTTCAGACATAAAAAAAACTTGAGACGCAAAGGGGGGTTTGGAAAACTGGGGGATGAAAACTGAGATCAAACAGAAAAAGCGGAGAGAGCGGTAGGTGTAAAAAAAGATTAAGGGGGGGAAATTTAGGGGGGGAGCGTTTTGGAGAGGATTTTTGGGGGAGATTTATGAGTTTATATTGTGTCCTTACTGAAAAGACAACCAGTGCAGGGACGACACAAATTAAAAGGGGAATCAGTATACGGGTGGAAAAAGAAAGCCCGGGTGCGCAAATTTAGGGCAGATTGGAGAGGGGGAAAATTTACAAAAGAGGGGGACCGATTTAAACCCGGGGGTCAAGCCAAAAAGAAAGAAGCAACAATGAGGGGAATTTAGTTGTTTCCCCAGTGAGAAAAAGGGCGGATTCTGGAAATTTTTTTTAGGTGCAAATTACACCTTTAAGTAGTAAGGTTCACACCAAACCCAGGCTGTCCCCGTCAAAGGGGGCCCCCCGGGGGGTTTTCCCCCGTTGGCCAGTCCGAGACTGGAATGGCAATAAGTAAAAGAAAAAGGGCATCAAAACCCCTATGTCCCCAAAATTTTGTTCCAAGTTAAGGACAAATTTAAATATAAATCAACTTTTAGTTAACAATCCCCGAAGGAAAAAAGGGGGCAGGAGGGAAAAAAAAAAGAAATCGAAGACTTAATGGGAAAACCCTTTTCCTATGTTACAAGAGAGAAAGGGAAAAAGGGAGGCTTTTTATAGGGAAAAACCTTTTACAAATGTTACAGTAGGGGAAAAAGGGAAAAGGGGGGCTGGAAAAAAAACCTTTAAAAAATGTTAAAAGAAAGAAAAGGGGGGAAGGGGTTATGTTATGGAAACCTAAAACATATTTTTTTAAAAGCGGAGAAGGGGGAAGGGGAAATGTGATAGAAAACCTTTTCAAAGTAACAGTAGGAGAAAGGGGAACAAGGGGGCTTGGGAAAAAACCCTTTTCAAATTTTTCAGTAGGAAAGGGGGGGGGGGAAAAGTGAAAAAAAACCTTTCCCCCTTTGCAGTAAGGGGAAAGGGAACAGGGGGGCATGATTTTAAACCTTTAAAAATTTGCAGTAGGAAAAGGGGTAAAAAGGGGAAAAAATTGAAAATAAACAATTTTCAAAATGTTATTGGTTTTGTTTTAAAGGAGAAAAAAAAAAAAAGAAGGGAACTTTTTATGAAAACCTTTCATATGTTTCAGGAAAAAAGGAAAGGGGGGCATCAAGGGGAAAAAAAATTTGATATAAAAAATGGGGGAGAAAGCAAAGGGGGGGAACATAGAAACCTTAAAATATTTTACAGAAGGTAAAAAGGGGAAAGGGGGGAAAAAAATTAAAAAAAAAAAAAACCCTTAAAATAAATTTTTTTAGAAGGCTGGAAAGGGGGAAAAGGGGAAAAATAAAGGGAAAAACCCTTTACATACAGGCATAAGAGGGAAAAATTGGGGAAAAGAGAAAAATAATTGGGAAACCCCCTTTTTTAAAAATTTTTTTTACAAAGGGGAAAAAAAAAACGGGGAACCGGATAGAAACCTTTAAATTTATCAGGGAAAAAAAAGAGAAAGGGTGGGCATGATTTGGGAAAACCCTTCCCAATATGTTTCAGGGGGAAGGGCCGAAAAGGGGGAAAATAGAAAAATTTTTTTTTTGTTTAAAAGAGGAAAGAAGGGAAGGGAAAGGGACAAAAGGAAAGCATTTTCATATGTTCCAAAAGGAAAGAAAAAGAAAGAGGGAAAGTGATAGAAAAAATTTCAACATTACAGTAGGGAAAAAAAAGGAAAGGGGGAAAACCATGGAAAACCCTTTTAATAGTTTTTTAAAGGAAGGGAAAAGGGGGGAGGAATAAATGGGAAAACCTTTTAAAAAATTTTTTAAAAAGGAAAAACAGAGGGGCATGATTCAAACAATTTTTCAAATTAAAAAAAAAAATTATATTAAAAATAGGAACGGAAAAATTGACAAAAGGAAACCTTAAAATTTTTA
>JAODAL010015270.1:0-84480 GCA_025379985.1 Phyllomedusa bahiana
GGTTTTCCCTTTTTTTGCGGCGTTCCCTCTTTGGTATAAACGATGCGTTATCTGTATTCTGCCGCTCGGTCCGATTCCGACGATGCCCAATAGGGTTTTTTTTTTCAGATTTTCTCTGCAGAACCATGTTCTGTGACCAATACCTTTTTGGTTTTGCCACCCACGGACCTGAGTGAGGGCTGTTTTTTTTTTTTCCAGCTGAAGGGTAGTTTTTATTGGTTCCGTTTTGGGATAGATGTGACTTTTTGATCACTTTTTATTCCCAGTTTTTGAAAACATTAATTGACCCAGAAAAAAAACAACACAATTTCGGAGTTTAGAATTTTTTTTTCTTCTAGGATATTCAGTGTACGGGATAAATGATGGTATATCGTAACGCCTTAGACGGCGGCCGGTGCAGGTCGTCTTAAAGGGGTTGTCTCACTACACTGATTCATCTCACCACAGTCCTGTTTTCTTGGTTTCACATTGAATTCAGGGGCGTGTTTACTGGCCTCTACTAGTCTGCAGTAGAAGCCAGGTCTGTAGCTAAAGCAACCAGTGCTGGCCGCCTATCAGGAGAGATTGAACAGGTCTGTAGATATAGCAACCACTGCTGGCAGCCTATCAGGAGAGATTGAACAGGTCTGTAGCTATAGCAACCAGTGCTGGCCGCCTATCAGGATACATCAAACAGGTCTGTAGCTATAGCAACCTGAGGAGCTGATGCAGCCATACAGAGGGATATCTACAGGTAGGGACACTGTTAATGGACTATAGTTCAAAGTGACTGGATTTTTGCAAGATCTTTAACATAAAAAGCAGCAATCCTTGTAGTGAGACAACCCCTTTAAGTTTGCTGTCAGGGCGCACTGTGTTAACCCCAGGGCTGTGGCATCGGAGCCTATTTTGCAGAAGTCGGAGTCGTCATAAAATAGATCGACGCTGACTCCCAAAATATATAATAAGTTGGTCCAGTTAGTTCGATGCAAAGAGCAAGAGGCATTGTGTCCGGCCAGTGCTACTGCTCCCATATCTTCAGCCTCATCACATGAGGAGTATAATTGATGACATGGAGCAGGCAAAGCGCTGCCCCAGGGGGAAAGATTCTGCTCCCAGGGCAAACAGATTTCAGCAAAATGTTTCACCGGCTTTCAAAAAGTAGAAGATCAACCATTCATCAAAACTGACTGTGGCTGAGGCAATTCCTTTATACCCTGACATTGATAGAGATGTTGCCCCTGTGGTCACCGCTTTGCCACCAACCCAAGTTAGTGTAGAGAGGCCGTTCTGTAGCCTGGAAATCATGAGATCAGATGTGAGGTCATCTATGAAGATCTGATGGAGGCAATACTATTTCTCAGAACAAATTCAGAGACTCCACAAATGTTCCTGCAGTGTTTTTCATATTTACAATTTGTGTTCTAAAGTCGTATCCAATAAATATATTTTACACTGACAAGCAAAAGGGTAACAATGTTCTGACCTTGTGACTTTCAGGTTCCATATCTCACCATCCACTACAGCTTGTACATGAGGCTACTGTAATTTTATATACCGTCATCTTACCCATCTTATACATAAATTTGACTTGCAAGTATTTAGCATCTGCTTAGTTCTGCAGATTCTTTCCTGTAACTGCATTGTTACCGTTTCGCTCCTAAAAATCAAAATGTTATTTTTATTATTTTGTTAGTATTTGGTAAATCCTCCTTTTGGTTTTCAGCTCTGCTTGAATCCTTTTTGGGGTCTGGATCAGATTCAAGCAGGTCTTGACCAAAATCTGATCCCAGGTCTCTTCTCCACATTCCCAATGTTGGTGCAGACTGGACTTGGATACAAATACAGCTTTTTTTTGTTTTCACCTCTCCCCACAAGTGTTCAAAAGATTGTTACCCTTTTGCTTGTCAGTGTCTGTTCTACCTAAATAGCTTGATTATTGTATCATAAGGTGATAAACAGCCGGATGTGACCATTTTACTACAGTAATTTATCACTTAAACATGCGCCGTGTATGAGGGAGTCAGGAGTCTGAGGTTTGGGAAATTGAGGAGTGGGAGTCGGGGCTTTGGTTTGCCGACTCCACAGCCCTGGTTACCCCACACAGTGACACACTGGATCACACTGACACAAAGTGTAATATATTAACATACAGGAGTGTAAAGGAGAATGCTAATATATTACTAAGTGTGTACATTTTTTTTTTTAAATAGTTTTTTGTTAATAGGGAAAAAAAGTAAAAAATAGTGTAGAAAAATCAATTTAATATTTAATAAAATATTTTACCTTCCATAAAACCTTACACGTAGTCGTTATCCACACGACCATAATGACCTGTAGAATAAATCTTACCCATTATTTAGTGTGAAATGTGAACGGTATAGAAAACAAATGCAGAGAAAACACTTTTTTAAATTTTTACTGCAAAAATAAAAAATAAAAAAAAACTGCAGTAATTGCGAGGTAAACGCCAACTATTCCCCTAAAAAAAAAAAAAATACAGCGTCTCCCGCATAAAACAAGTCCTCGTCCAGCCGCGTCACAGGAAAAAAAAAAATGGAGGGAGGCAAAAACGACAAAAATTTAGCTGCGACATTGAGGCCTCTTCATGTGCCCGGGGCGTAAGGGTTTAATAGATTTGCACTGTTATGGATGTGGTGATGAGAAATTTTTTTTTATTTATTTATTTGTAAAATGGCAGAAGGGGGGTAATTTTAAACTTTTTCTATTATATATTTTTATTAATACTTGTAAAACTTTTTTTTTTTTTTAACTTTACCATTCAGTCCAGTTAGGGTACTTGACCATTAGGAGGCCATGATGGCTTTGATACTCTTCTGCATTATATGGGTGTACCAAGATGGCCGTTCCATTACTTCCTGTCTGAGGCAGGAAGTCATAGAAGCATTTACACTGCAGCTGCTGATTTTTTTCTGTGGTGTTCTGTTCAGTGCAAAGAATGTTCTGTTTTAATAGATTGGACTTTTTAAACTTTTTTAAAAATTTTTTGCAAAATGCTTTGAACTTTTAATACTTTGTTGTTTTTTAGCATGAACGTTTAGTTCACCAACAGGACTTGCACAAGGGACAATTCCTTATAGTGCAGTTCCCCGTCGGAGCCTGCAGCGCTGTGGAGTTTGTGCTTGTGGCCGGTGCAGTTTGCGTGGTTCTGGCTGCAGAGCATCGCTCCCGCAGTCCTCTGCTGGCTGATGCTGTAATAAGCTATATTAGGACAGTGATTAATCTTCCCACCCTGCGCTGAGATGATCTCATTGTAGCATCTCGTTATCCCCCATCTGCTCTGCACTTACTGGAGGCTTCGCTGCAGGATGGGGAATCGTTAGCGAACTTTAATTACAGGACGATCCTGCAGGGTTCGTGTGATGTCAGGGGCGGCTGCTCTAGGTTTATAGAGACCCATACTCTACCATACACAGCCCGGGCCCACGCTGCACGCTTATTAATCTTGTACAGAACCTCAGTATACGCTGAGCGGAGAGAGACGACTGCTAGAACATGGGTCAGGGATTGTGCACAGCGGAGTCACATTATTATGACCAGCAGCTTATATCCGGAGTGACCGCTGTGTGCAGCCCGGACAGCAGCTAGAAGGGCGCGGAGTGACTCAGTAATGTCCTAGGAGGTTGTTCCAGGTATCTGGAGCCGACTGCATCCCACAGCTGCTTGGAGGGGCCATAGAACCAACACCACCATCCAGGGGCCCCACATGCTGACTGCACCCACAGCTGCTGGAGGAGCCATAGAGCCAATAACACCATCCAGGGGCCCCACATGCTGACTGCACCCACAGCTGCTGGAGGAGCCATAGAGCCAATAACACCAGGGGCCCACATGCTGACTGCACCCACAGCTGCTGGAGGGGCCATAGAGCCAACACCACCATCCAGGGGTCCCACATGCTGACTGCACCCACAGCTGCTGGAGGGTCAATAGAGCCAACACCAACCATCCAGGGGCTCCAGACATGCTAACTGCACCCACAGCTGTTGGAGGGGCCATAGAGCCAGCACCACCATCCAGGGGCCCCACATGGTGACTGCACCCACAGCTGCTGGAGGGGCCATAGAGCCAACCCCCCCATCCAGGGTCCCCACATGCTGACTGCACCCACAGCTGCTGGAGGAGCCATAGAGCCAACACCACCATCCAGGGGCCCCACATGGTGACTGCACCCACAGCTGCTGGAGGGGCCATAGAGCCAACACCACCACCACCCAGGTGCCCCACATGCTGACTGCACCCACAGCTGCTGGAGGAGCCATAGAGCCAACACCACCATCCAGGGGCCCCACATGCTGACTGCACCCACAGCTGCTGGAGGGTCCATAGAGCCAACACCACCATCCAGGGGCCCCACATGCTGGCTGCACCCACAGCTGCTGGAGGGGCCATAGAGCCAACACCACCATCCAGGGGCCCCACATGCTGACTGCACCCACAGCTGCTGGAGGGGGCCATAGAGCCAACACCACCATCCAGGGGCCCCACATGCTGACTGCACCCACAGCTGCTGGAGGGTCCATAGAGCCAACACCACCATCCAGGGGCCCCACATGCTGACTGCACCCACAGCTGCTGGAGGTGCCATAGAGCCAACACCACCATCCAGGGGCCCCACATGCTGACTGCACCCACAGCTGCTGGAGGGTCCATAGAGCCAACACAACCAGCCAGGGGCCCCACATGCTGACTGCACCCACAGCTGCTGGAGGAGCCATAGAGCCAACACCACCATCCAGGGGCCCCACATGGTGACTGCACCCACAGCTGCTGGAGGAGCCATAGAGCCAACACCACCATCCAGGGGCTCCACAGCTGCTGGAGGATCCATAGAGCCAACACCACCATCCAGGTGCCCCACATGCTCAGTTGGAGTTTGGGGAATTCGGGGCCAGGGTAGCACTTGGAAGTCTTGGTTCTTCTCTTCAATGTCAGACATTTCTAGCTGTGTCCAATACACAGTAGGGTTAGCAGAGGTGCAGTGACCTCCGTCTCCTCCGGGATTCAGGATGGTACAAATTTTTAGCATCATGCAGCTGATTTGGACACTTAAAATCTGCACCGATTCAGCACTGCAATTTTCAGTTGATCACATGGATTTAAGGCTAGCATATGCCATCTAAGTCTGTGGGTGCTGATCTCCCTGGAACTGGCCCCTGAACGTGTCGGTTTAGAATAAAGATCCAATCAATCTTGATCATGATTCTCCATTTTGTTCTATGGGAGTTCTGAGTATGACCGAATATTACGCTCCCCAGAACGGGGAACTCCCATAGAACAGGATGGAGAACACAGCGCTCCCCTGAACTGGGAACTCCCATAGAACAGAATGGAGAACACAGCGCTCCCCTGAACTGGGAACTCCCATAGAACAGAATGGAGAACACAGTGCTCCCCTGTACTGGGAACTCTCATAGAACAGAATGGAGAGCACAGACCTCCCCTGTATGGAACTTGCCATAGAATAAGAATGGAGAACACAGCGCTCCCCTGTAACTGGGAACTCCCATAGAACAGAATGGAGAACACAGCGCTCCCCTGTACTGGGAACTCCCATAGAACAGAATGGAGAACACAGCGCTCCCCTACCGGGAACACCCATAGAACAGAATGGAGAACACAGCGCTCCCTTGTACTGGGAACTCCCATAGAACAGAATGGAGAACACAGCGCTCCCCTGTACTGGGAAACTCCATAGAACAGAATGGAGAACACAGCGCTCCCCTGTACTGGGAACTCCATAGAACAGAATGGAGAGCACAGCGCTCCCCTGTACTGGGAACTGCCATAGAAAAGAATGGAGAACACAGCGCTCCCCTGTACTGGGAACTCCCATAGAATAGAATGGAGAACACAGCACTCCCCTGTACTGGGAACTCCCATAGAACAGAATGAAAGTCTTACTGGATCTCCATTCCGAGCTGGCACTTTTAGGGGCACGTTACTGAGATAGTTGCGGGGTCAGGGGTCGGCACCTATCGGCCTTTGATGCTGTATCTTAGCCACACTTCTGTAGGTGAGACTTGTGCTCCCTCTAGTGATCAGACATTGATATTGACCCTGGTGTTGTAATTCCGGCTGTCGCCCCTCTGTGTCCGGCTGGTGGTGGTGGCAGATGCTGTGGGATCTGTGGAGGCTGCACCAGCTTTAGTCTTTCCGCAGTGTCCATAGGGGGTATGAACCTTTGGGGGACACCACCACATTGATACAAGGGGCCGAGACTGAGACCGATAGATGCCAAGCAGCTGTCGCCCAGCACAAAGCGTTTTTGTCAATGGCTCATTGGCGGCCGGTAGTGACTGCTGAGCCCTTCTGTGACACCATCACTATTAATGGCGCACAGGTGGGATATGGTAAACAAATATTCTCCGGCCGCCATATTGTAATAAAATACCTGAGGGTTTATCCGATTCTTCAATATCAATGGCCCGTCGTTGGGATAATACATCAGTGTCAGATTTGAGGGGGACTAATACTTGGCGCCTCAGCTGCCACACAGGGGCCACGTTTCCTTCTATGTTTACCAGGCACAGTCGTTTTAGTAGTGGATGTGCACTATGTTGCAGCACAGTTCTGTTCCATTCAATAGGCTAAAGCTGTAGTAACATTTAGGATACAGTCAGATGGGACTGGGCAAAATAAAATAGAATTAAATTTGCATGTAAACTGGTGCAGTGTGTTTGAGTGCGTATTTTATTCTGCAGGTCCATTGTGGTTAGCCTGCAGCAAACCCGACCCATAGAAATGTACCCTTAAAGGGTGTTCTCAACATGCTTTTTCAGTGAGCCCGGTCCTAATAGCCAGCACGCTTCCACTTCCTGTTCAGGCTGTGGGTGATTTTATAGCTTCAGGCTCACACTTCTTGTTTAGGTTGTGGAAAGTTTTACAGCTTCAGGCTCCCACTTCCTGTTCAGGCTGTGGGCGGTTCTACAGCTGCAGGCTCCCACTTCCTGTTCAGGCTGTGGGAGGTTCTACAGCTGCAGGCTCCCACTTCCTGTTCAGGCTGTGGGAGGTTCTACAGCTGCAGGCTCCACTCCGGTCAGTCTGCTTGGGCCGGTTCTACATGCTTCAGGCTCCCTTCCTGTTCAGGCTGTGGGCGATTCTACAGCTGCAGGCCACACTTCCTGTTCAGGCATGTGGCAGTTTTACAGCTGCAGGCTCCCACTTCCTGTTCAGGCAGTGGGGGTTCTACAGCTGCAGGCTTCCACTTCCTTTTCAGGCTGCGGGCGGTTCTACAGCTGCAGGCTCCCACTTCCTTTTCAGGCTGTGGGCGGTTCTACAGCTGCAGGCTCCCGATTCCTGTTCAGGCTGTGGGCGGTTCTACAGCTGCAGGCTCCCGCTTCCTGGTCAGGCTGTGGGCGGTTCTACAGCTGCAGGCTCCCACTTCCCGTTCAGGCTGCGGGCGGTTCTACAGCTGCAGGCTCCCGCTTCTGGTTCCGGCTGTGGGCGGTTCTACAGCTGCAGGCTCCCGCTTCCTGTTCCGGCTGTGGGCGGTTCTACAGCTGCAGGCTCCCGCTTCCTGTTCAGGCTGTGGGCGGTTCTACAGCTGCAGGCTCCCGCTTCCTGTTCCGGCTGTGGGCGGTTCTACAGCTGCAGGCTCCCACTTCCTGTTCAGCCTCTGGGCGGATGTACAGCTTTGTACGGCTATTAATGTTTCATCTCTGCTCTTCCTAGCTGAGCCTGTCAGAAGGACATTGGTGATGGAAGGGTCTCAACTGCAGGACACAAGGCTGCAGAGCTCTAGAGGGTTAAAGTTTGTCAGAGACACAAACATCCTGATAAGACACAGCAGGAAGGGACATCACCATCCCGGCCACTACTAGAGCAGAGAGAGATGATCAGTAACCTAGGGAAGCTTGTGTGCACAAGCAGGAGATAAGAGCTCCTCTAACTCTGAAAGGAAGCAAAATTAGAACAGCAATGTATTTGGTGGTAGTCTTTACTTTTAAAGCTAATTAATGGGGTGAGAAAACCTCTTTAATATGGGACATTGGTCATAAAGAACTGGACGACCCCTTTAAGGAAGTGAATGTGCGGAGAGCTCGGCGCTCGAGGGTTTGCATCTTGCATTACAATGTGAGAGCAGCCTGGACGTGCCGCACCTCGAGCCGAGGGTTCCTGGAATCCCAGGTACATTGGGTGGATCCTATCAAGTGATCTCACTATTATGCAATAGAGCGCTCGCTGATCACTGATGCCGAATATTGTGCTCGGGGTCCTGGGGGGGCATTGCGGGCCGCAGTCGGGTTCGGTACACACCATGATTACAGCGCAGTCTGCAGGGACAGCTCCCGATATACGACGCTCACACAAAAGTCTGTGATAACTGACTTTTGGTTGAAATTTTAGGATGAACATAAAATTTTATAGTAAATCTCTACTTTAGGCTCTGTCTCCACTGCACAGAAAAACGTCCGTTTTTTCAGCGTTTTTCGTTTTCTAAAAACGCTGGAAAAAGGCCTGTAATCATCTCCCATAGACTTCTATTGTAAAACCCTCCCGCTGTCTGCACTGAGCTTCTTTTTTCTGCTCGTTTTTTTTTTACTGGTCGTATTTTGCAACATGCTCTAAAAAAACGCCAGAGCAGAAAATTTACTACAGGAGTCTATGGAAAGCGGCGGATGTTTTTTGGCGCGTTTTTGCTGCGTTTTTTTGCCGCGATTTTTCAATGAAAACCCTCCCAGCAGACCCAAGTCCCACCTATAGTGGGTGTAACAAAGGTTAATCCTTATCAAATTTGCATACAATTGTCTGCTGTGTCCTTGTCTGTACCATTCATAATAAAATTATCATGCTTTGGTCGCTAACGATTTTTGCGCAATTCATTTTTTTTTTTTGGGCTAAAAATACTTTTTTTTTTTTTTTTTTTTTTTTAACATATTTTCGCACTAATAAAGTTATCTCGCTTGTGACGATAAAAATACGTTTTTTTTTACGGATTTAGGCACTAAAATCCTTTTCTTAACTTTATTAGCGCCAAAATGATATCTCGTATCGGACGCTAAAAATACTTTTTTTTACGGATTTTAGCACCAGAATCCATTTTTTTTACGGATTTTGCCACTAAAATCCTTAACTTTATTAGCACCAAAATATGTTCAGTAAAGGATTTTAGAGCCAAAATCCGTAAAAATAAAAAAATAATGGATTCTGGCGCTAAAATCTGTTAAAAAAACCCGTATTTTTAGCATCCGACGCGAGATAACTTTATTAGCACCAAAATATGTTCAGTAATCTCGCGTCGGATGCTAAAAATAAGTTTTTTTTTTAACGGATTTTAGCGCCAGAATTCAATTTTTTTTTATTTTTACGGATTTTGGCTCTAAAATACGTTAAAAAAAAACCTTATTTTTAGTATCCGACGTGAGATTACTGAACGTATTTTGGTGCTAATAAAGTGATCTCGCTTATGACGCCAAAAAATGATTTTTTACGGATTACGCCGCCAAAATCCGTTTTTCTATGGATTTCGGCACTAAGATCAATATCTTTAAAAATGTTGGCGCTAATAAAGCGATCTCGCTTCCGACACTAAAAATAGGTTTTTTTTACGGAATTTGGCGCAATAATGCGTCTTTTTGGATTTTGCCGCTAAAATCCTTTTCTTTACAGATTTTGCTAATACAGTTATCTTGCTGTATGGAAAGATAATGTGGGTTTTTGTGGATTTTGGTGCAAGAATCTGGTGCAAAATTTAATAAAGTAGTAGCACGCAGCAGCAGCACACAAACGACAATGTGCTCACAATGGCTACAGTGATCTAAAGGAAGTGACTACTTAACATGTTAACTCCTCCTGTAGGGTGTAGCTTACATCCAATGGCTTAATTTGTGCAGACATTAAAAAGCAGAGCAAAGACGCTCCAAAAAACGCTGCAAAAAACGCTCCAAAAAACGGACGTTTTTTCAGCTGCTTTTGACAGGAGGGGACAGAAAACTCAGTTTCATGAACGTTTTTAGTCATTCGTTTTCAGGTCGTTCTTTGTCCACTGCAGGGGAGACCGAGCCTTAGATGCACATTTACAACTGTTCAGTGTTTTTGTAGTTGCCGCGCTGATGTAACCGGCTACGAATGCTCTGACCTGACACTTGGGGCCTCTCGCCTCCCTTAAACCTGCCTGGAGTTGTGCGGCATTCATCATCCGGCTCCGCAGGGCATTGGTTACAATGAAGCGCTCATCAGTCTGTGATGGAGCCAAAGGACGTCCACTTCTTTGCCTTTCTGTGCCTCTTCCAGTCTCTCTGTATCTCTGATACACCCTGCTGATGACACTCTAAGCTCAGTGGCCACTTCCGTCTGAGGCAATCCTGCTTGAAGCCTGGCAATGGCGAGGTCCTGCTGATCAATTGTAAAGTGTTGTCTTGGTCTCATGATGTCACAATGTGAACAGCAGGATGAGGAGGACGGTTTACATCCCAATTCAGATTGATCCCCCTAAATGTATTGGGTGATTCAAGTATCAAACACCTGTTGGGAATTTTGCCCTTAAGCTTCTTGTTAGGGCTTGTTCACACGGCTTATTTGGACGTGGTTTTCATAATATTTCCTCGCCCAAAACAGCATCCAAAACGTCCCCGGTTCATTTAATTGATTCCTATGTTGTAGTTCACACACGATGAGGTTTTTACACTTGAAGTGTGTCTTAGGCGTGTTTCTCGGTGTGTTTTTTGACCTGGCCGTTAATTTGTTCGGGTGAAAACCTCGTCCAAATCTTCCTTTGGAGAAGCGCGTTTCAGGCGAGGTTTGGATGCTGTTTTGGGAGCGGAAATGCTCTGAAAACCGCTTTGAAACCAGCGTCCAAATAAACCGTGTGAACAAACCCTTAGAGATCAGCAAGATGTGCAAAAAGGCCTGAAACACTGAACAGTTGGACAAGTGCATCTAAAGGGGAGAGATGGGGCATTAAGGGCATTTCAAAAAATGTTCGAGTCATTTTTTTTTTTTTTTAATTTTTTTTGGGCTGAAAAAGAACTTGCAGGTCAGTTCTTGAGGCGGATTATGTTCTGAAAATGCCCATAGGAAACAATGGAGAGTCTCTAAAATCTGCGCCCAATCCACATCACAGACAGTGCGATGAGGATTGCACGCAGATCCACGCCTACAGTCTGCTATGCAAAATACTGTTCCAACAAGTCTGTTTTCTGACAAGGATTTCAGCGGCAGTTTTTAAAGGGGTTTTGCCACGAACTAAAATTGAGGTGGGAATCTGGCAAATTAAATGATAAACATTTTCCCAATTCATCATTATTAAACATTCTGCACCACTTTTGTTTTAGCTGCTCTCTTAGTGATCCATAGTGTACAGCTCATCGCTAGGGGATACGACCAGTGGCGAGAGTTCCTCAGTCCTTGCTGAACATGCTCAGGCATCACCTCTCCTCTCAGGCAGCTACTGTCAGTCTATTCCCTGCTTAGTAATCACACACACTCACTGCAGAGCGAGTGTTCAACCCCAGGTGCTGTCATTCTACTCCTGTCCTCTGTACTCCTTAGTAATCACACACACTCACTGCTGAGCGAGTGTTCAACCCCTGGTGCTGTCATTCTACTCCAAACCTCTGAACTCCTTAATAATCACACACACTCACTGCTGAGTGTTTGTTCAACCCCCGGTGCTGTCATTCTACTCCTGTCCTCTGTGCCTCTTAGTAATCACACACACTCACTGCTGAGTGTTGTTCAGCCCAGGAGCTGTAATTCTACTTCCTTCCTCTGTACTCCTTAGTAATCACACATACTCACTGCTGAGCGAGTGTTCAACCCCAGGTGCTGTCATTCTACTCCCGTCCTCTGTACTCCTTAGTAATTACACACACTCCCTGCTGAGCGAGTGTTTAACACCAGGTGCTGTCATTCCACTTCCGTCCTCTGTTCTCCTCAGTAATCACACACACTCACTGCTGAGTGAGTGTTCAGCCCCAGGTGTTGTCATTCTACTCCCATCCTCTGTACTCCTTAGTAATCACACACACTCAGTGCTGAGCGATTGTTCAACCCCAGGTGCTGTCCTTCTACTCCTGTCCTCTGTACTCCTTAGTAATCACATACACTCACTGCTGAGCGAGTGTTCAACCCCTGGTGCTGTATTTACTCCAATCCTCTGCACTCCTTAATAATCACACACACTCACTGCTGAGTGAGTGTTCAACCCCAGGTGCTGTCATTCTACTCCCGTCCTCTGTACTCCGTAGTAATTACACACACACTCTGCTGAGCGAGTGTTCAACCCCAGGTGCAGTCATTCTACTCCCGTCCTCTGTACTCCTTGTAATTACACACAACTCACTGCTGAGCGAGTGTTCAGCCCCAGGTGCTGTCATTTACTCTGTCCTATGTACTCCTTAGTATTCACACACACTCACTGCTGAGTGAGTGTTCAACCCCAGGTGCTGTCATTCTACTCCTGTCCTCTGTACTCCTTAGTAATCACAGACACTCACTGCTGAGCGAGTGTTCAGCCCCAGGTGCTGTCATTCTACTCCCATCCTCTGTACTCCTTAGTAATCACACATACTCACTGCTGAGCGAGTGTTCAACCCCAGGTGCTGTCATTCTACTCCCGTCCTCTGTACTCCTTAGTAATCACACACTGACTGCTGAGTAAGTGTTCAACCCCAGGTGCTGTAATTATATCCTGTCCTCTGTACACCTTAGTAATTTGTCAAGCAGTACAAATAAATAAAAAGAAAAAAGAAACCTCAATCAGGTCTGTGCATGGAGACAAAAAAAAAAAAAAAATCTACATGGTTGGTTTCTATAGGGATTTGAAAATACGACTCCTATGTTGAAAGGCAGAGGTGTTAACAGCTCCGCTACATTGTAGCTACTCTCAGCTCTTTTCATAAACAGACCTTTGTTTGACTAGAGTAGGCACACTGTGGAGAAAGGCATGGGGATGTTAAGCCTACTGGGTTACATAATATTCAGTTCAAAGAAATCATACATGTCCCCTATTGAGCACATTGAGAGCTGAAGCAGGACAAACAAGGCATGAAATGCCATAGTGTCCAAAAATCCACGCTTAAAAGATGCCTCTGAAATTCTTAACTTCTCATCTAAAATACGCGCTTGCAGGTTTTTTTTTTCCTTATACAATGTGGGTGACGGTTGACCCTTCTTATCATCCATATAACATGTGTCTTGTTTATTTTGCTTTTTTGAGATAAGAGAGATTTTATCAGCTCTGCGTGCACACAGGTTTCTCTGGTTACCGTCCTGCTCTTCCCTTTTCTCTTTGTCTTATCTGATAGTAGAGAGTGACGCCAGCAAAAATCGGCACACAGGACGCCGGCAGCTTGAGAACAGTGTGTGATATCTCTAACAAACAGAGAGAACTAATAACTATAGATAGCTCTCTGCACTATAGATAACATGTCAGTGCAACTATAAGAGCTGTGAATACGGAGCTGATTTGCTAATCACTGCTATAGAACCACCCACAACCTGACCAGGAAGAGGGAGGAAGCACGGATCTAAAGCTGCTCGTGGCTCTGTGAAACAACGGGGTGAGACAACCCCTTTAAGTAACTCCTAAGCCGGCTGCTGCGGGAAGCTGTCACCCCGGCGTCCCTCTGATAACACTGCTGGGACCTCCGGGCTGCTTTGTCTCAGCACTTGTAGGAAGTAGAGGTAACACGTGAGAAGCGTCTGAAATGTGCAGCCTTCTATCCTGGACTTAGAATAATAGTCGGGGAGAGGAATGCAGCGAGGGAGGTGAAGGGGAAGAGCGGGGGTCGGAGGGGTCGCCCCTGACACATGAGTGTGGTGACAAGTGAGCGGCACAGCTGCGGCGGGAGCGGGCTCCGGGGGTGTTGTGGCTGCGCTCTGTCCTCGGACGGCTATTCTTGGCACTTGTTTTCGGATTGTCCGGTCACGCTTCCTCTAACGTCCTTCCACCTCTTCTTTCCCTTCTTCACTCCCAGGTGGTTTTCTAGAAAATGACCATTGAGGACCTGACTGTCGGGTATCTCGAAGGACACGCTCTGCCTGTTGTCGTGCATCGCTTCCAGCTGTGCTATCCGGACTCCTGCCGACCTGTCACCTTCTCCGTCGCTGCTGCTCCAATGCCGTCAGACTGTGGTGAGTAGGGGGTGCCATTTCTCACATCCCCTCCCCCCCCCCCCACCCTGTATATCTGTGGAGGATACCATAGCAGGTAAAGCATCCTAAAATGTCCCATATGAGTCCCCTACATCCCGCAGCAACATACAGACACGACACCTGATCTGATTATTGGGGGTTTGCTTCACTCCATACTCAGAGGTAGACTTATGGGAAATTCCTGATTATATTGCTATGGGATCAGCCGTAGATATAGGGTGTCACTCGAATTGTTCATGTGATACATCATTTAATGCGGGAACATATATATTACATATTAATACTATATAAAGATCACTAAGGCGACTTAGAACCAGGAAAGCGTATGTACAGAGGACCTTATGTACGAAACTGGTCTAGCAGTAAGACAGTCTTTGTTTCCCATAGCAACCAATCACAGCCCAGAGCAGCCAATCAGGGCTCAACTTTCATTTTCCAGAGCAGCATAATAAATGAAAGCTGAGCTCTGATTGGTTGCTATGGGCTCTGGTCGGTTGCTATGAGCTATGATTGGTTGCTATGGGCTCTGGTCGGTAGCTATGAGCAGCCGAACCCCTCAGATTTATACGGACTCCATTCTACTTATCAGTGAGACCCTCAGCACCTGGACCCCTCAGATACAGTTGAAGCCAGTTGTTTCCATCCCCTCTATATAAAGCCTCATCTGCAGGTTTCTCCCTCCCCTCTATATAAAGCCCCATCTGCAGGTTTTTTTTTTCTCTGACATGAAATCAGAATAAACCTTCACCGTTTTAGGTCAATTAGGAACCAAAATTATTTCTATTCCCCAAATGCAGAATAATGAGAGGGAGAATTTTTAAGGCATTTTTATTACTTTCTGCAAAGTTAGAAGTTTCCCATCCTTTTAAATTAGTATTGGTGGTTTCCCTTTTAAGGGGCTTTTCACCGGATTTTCATCCGTGTTAACTAGTTTTTAATCTCTTGGGGTCGACCGGAAACGGCCCGGGGAGCGGATCTAAACAATTAGCGTAGAAAAATCACTGCGGCTATAGGACACGAACGGCGTTCACATGGAATCGCCGCTGCGTGTTTCCTAACGCAGTCGAGTCCGTCTTTGAAAAATTGATGTCAGTTTTTCAAAAGACGCGCTCAGGCAGGGGGGGAACACGCAGCGGGTCATCGTGAACCCTGCATGCCCTCTTTGCCCGCATGATAATTCTTGAAATTTTTTTTTGACCCGGGTCCGTTTGAGTCCCCCGAGAGGATCTAAAAAGGAGTTAACACGGAGTGAAAACTCCATTGAACAAGCCCAAACTTTTGGACTTGGGTCAAACGTTCGGGATCCTCCAAAAGTTTCCTCACAATGTTGGTAGGGATTTTGGCCCCTTCCCCTGACAGAACTGGTGTCACTGACCCATTTTTTGGGGGGTCTCTTGCTCGCATCGGCCTTTTCGCTTTGCCATAATTTCCAATAGGTTTAGATCGGGGTTTGTGATGCCTCTCCCGAACATGGACTTTTCCCTTAAGCCCCTTTGAAAACCCGTTTTTGGGAGTAGCTTGGGTCATTGTCCCTTTTGGGAAAACCCTTTCTGCTCAGGCTTTAACTTCCTGGTGATGTATTGAGATGTTGCTTCATATTGCCACATAATCTTCTTTTCCCCATGATGCCAACTATTTTTGAAGTGCAAAAGTCCCTCCTGCAGCAAAACAACCCCAAAAAATTTATGCTGCCCCCCCCTGTTTCACAGTTGGGGTGGTGTTTTAGGGTTCCATTTTACTTTTTTCCCCCAAAATTTCAAAAAAATGGTCTTTATGGCCAAATAGTTCAAGTGTAATTTTGTCAGACCACAGGACATTTTCCCAGAACTGTAGGTCTTTTTTCCCTGTGCATTTGCAAAATTAATTGGCTTTTCTTGTTTCTTTTGGGTAATGGTTCTTCGGGAGAGCGGCTTTCGCCGAGGGTGAACGTACTTGTTTCACTGTGGATAATTCAATATGACAAAGGTGGCCCCGTATTTTGGGAAAAATTATTCTTCTTTTTTCAAAACGAATACTTTCATACTTTTAATAAAAGCATCGCATCTTTTTCAGTCAAAAAGACTAGTAGACGTAGGTTGGTAAAGGTAATACCTTAGTAGCGCTTCACTGCATTTTGTAGGACAGGTAGCATGGAAAACCGGCGGGTAAACGCCGCAATGATGCAAGTTTAAAGGGGGTCAACCCTCTTTCTCAGCATGGTGTTCCTAGTATCCTCCCCTTTAAATACCTTTTTTTTTTTTTTTTTTTCTTCCTTTTTTTTTTCCTCTTAACCCTTTTTCCCTTCCCTAAACTATTTTAAAAAACTTTTAAAATCAGTTCTTCTTTGAGACCTTAGGGCTCTTAAAATTTAAAATGATATACCCTATGTTTTTTTCTTAACAATTGTATTAATTTGTTCTGCTTGCTCCCCTTTTAAACCACCATCCGTATACACACCTTTTTTTGACACTTTGGTCTTGTTCAAAAAAAATGTGCCTACCAAAAACTTTCACCAAAAATTTTATCTGTGTTTACACTTTTCTTCTCTATTAGTTCTTTCTTTTGTTTGTATTCCTAATAAGCACTTCTATGTCATTTAAGAATTTTGATTTTTCTGCTGGTTTGTCCAACATTTAATCGTCCACATGGAAACTTTAGCATATTTATGATGCTTTGGACTCCCCATGTAAATAACTTTTTTGGAATTTGAAACCCTTACTTGGGTGACAAATTTCCGACCCCTTGAAAAAAATAAAAAAAAAATGCAAAAGTTTGCAAGTCCACAATTCTTTTCCTGATATCTTGGTGATTTCTTTAGACTTTTCATGTTTACACACAGAAGCAGTGTGTTTCTGGTGTGAATTAAAATAGATCCACAGCTGTGTCTCTAACTCAGATGTTTCCAATAAACCTATCAGAAGCTTCCAGAGACCTGACCTCATCATATGGGCAGTCCAAAACTGTGTAAAGGCGGAGTAATCCAGTGTATGGAAACTGCTGATCTTGCAGGAAAGTAATAAAAATGCCCTTTAAAAATCCCCCTCTCATTATTCTGCATTTGGCAAATCGAAATAATTTTGGTTCCTAATTGACCTAAGACGGGGAAGGTTTATTCTGATTTCATGTCGGAGAGTGAGAAAAACCTGCAGCTGGGGCTTTATATAGAGGGGAGGGAAAAACCTGCAGATGGGGCTTTATATAGAGGGGAGAAAAACCTGCAGATGGGGCTTTATATAGAGGGGAGGGAAGAACCTGCAGATGGGGCTTTATATAGAGGGGAGGGAGAAACCTGCAGATGGGGCTTTATATAGAGGGGAGGGAAACTGCTGGTTTTATCTGTATATACTGACTCCAATCTACTTATCAGCACCCGGACCTCTTGGATATATACTGACTCCAATCTACTTCTCAATGGGGCCCTCACGACCCCTCAGATTTAAGTCTGTCTTATTTCACTCACCGGCCGTCTGACATCTGTGTTATTTTTGTTGCAGAATTCTCCTTCTTTGACCCAAACGATGCTTCCTGTCAGGATATTCTGTTTGATCCGGACACCTCGGTTTCGGAGCTCTTTGCTATCCTAAGACAATGGGTCCCTCAAGTCCAGCAGAACATCGACGTCATCGGGAATGAGGTGAGCGTATGTGCGGACTGAGCCGACACTCTCCAGCCCTGGCTAATGTAAGTGATGACAGCGGCCATCTTTATTCCCAGTGTATCCCACATGTGCCTCCTCCACTGTTTAACCAAAAGTGAGAGCTCTATATGCGGATGTCTGTGACCTGCCCCTTGCTGTCTGTGGGAGATACAATTACAGGATTGTGGAGACCGTACTGAAAATACCAATACAATGTAGGCGGTGGGAGCAGAGGGTCTGTGCTACTGACGTGATGCAGAGAGAATGCTAAAAAATCGTGACTACCTAATGAGGGGAGGGTGCAAATTACACAGCTTAAACTCGGACTGTAGCTATGAATAAGGAACATTTTTCCAAAACGCGTCAGCTTTTCGGTACATACTGTGCACTAGTAGTGCTACATATGGATGAGCTGTGTTCTGCTGGGGGGGTCCTGGCAGCATGTGGAGGTTACTGTGACATGTGCCCCCTCTCTAACATTCTTCAAACCAAATCCCCTCCTTTATGGTAGCAAAGTAATGGCAGAATCCTCCAAAACCATGTGATATATCCCTAACTGGCTCTTCCCACCATATACTTTGATGGCACAGCAATAGGGTATGCCATCAAAGTCTGATAGGGGCAGGTCCCACCTCTGGACTCTACACCTATTTTGGGAACGGATCTCCGGAAGTGTTCGGTCAGAATGGAGAGTCCTGTGCAACTATGACCAGCTTGAGCCGTTGTTTTCAGAAGCTCGTCCCCAAGATAGGTGCGGGTCACAGAGGTGGGATCTGTACTTATCTCTTTTTGAGGGCCTATCCTATCAGAGTCTATGGTGGGAGCACCCCTTCAAATATATGGGTATATATTGAATTCTGTGATCTTGTTCCAACCTCAGCACATGGGAGTTCGAGACCCTTGTAGTGAGCGTCACTGGCAGATCCTTCTGATACACCTTACATGTTTGTGGTAAACCCCACGTAGGTAAAGGTTACTTGCCTCAGATATAGCAGAGAATATACGACTTTAGTGCAAGGTCACGTTTCCCTTTGTATTAAGTTGTTGGTTCTTTGCAGATTTTAAAGCGCGGTTGTAACGTCAATGACCGGGATGGACTGACGGACATGACGCTGCTGCACTACACCTGTAAATCCGGAGCTCAAGGCATCGGTGAGAACTGCGAGCAACTGGACATCACTGTCATGTGTGAACGTTCACCACAAACGACCACATCCCAGCGCATGTATGCAAGAGAGCCCACACATCCTATGTACACACGGACACACGGGGATAACATATGTACCACACGGTATAGAATTACAATGGCTTATGCGTTATGAGTTATATGCTTCAAAAGCGGTGGACACCGGAAACCACAAAAAAAGGTGCAACTTTTTCTTACCCAGTCTCTGCAATCTCCAATCCGTCCTGATACACATCTGCTCCTGGCTTCAGATGTTCTCATATGGGGGGTGTCCTCCCAGTAATAATGCTGGATGTGCGCACTGTGGGTCCAGCTCTAACCCTGATCGCACCTTCTACACCTAATAGGGGGATCTCCTTTCACTCATCCTGACTGTCAGTAATAGTGATCAGTGTGTGAATCCCCCTAACCCTGCAAAATCTGCTGCCACAGCCTATGTGAGTCACCGTCCTCCTGCAAAATCCCTTGTGTGTGCTTTCCTTCCTATCTACAGCCTGTGTGAGCTGCCCTCCTTGGATGCTCTCCCCCAGCTCTACATTCTGATATTCTGTGCACAATCTCCCTTTCTCCTGGCTGCTTTCTTGAACATTTAGGGCCACATGTATGAACCTGTTTAGATCTAAAACTCACTTTTTTGCCCATAGTAACTTATGGGTAAAAGAGTGAGTTTTAGACCTAAACAGGTTCATACATGTGGCCCTTATGTAGAGAGCAGAGAGCCATCCTGTCAGATTTGGCAACAGCAGGTGAAGGGCTTAGGTTGCCTTTATGCCTTCAGAACTGTTCAATGCTCAGATGGCAGCTATTTCTCATGACCTCCTCCCACCACCATTCATATGTATGCTCAGCTCATCTAAGCGTGCATGTACTATAATTAGGGAGTAAGCTGCAGTCAGACTTCTCTGGGGACAGCTTATCTCTACAATGGACATAGGTATCAGATGATAAAATACAGTATCTTCCGACTCGGGAGGCCTCCATACACATCAGACCGTCAGCCAATCCCACCAACATCGACTTGTTTAATGTGAATGGGGGCCTTTAAAGGGGTTGTCTCACTTCATTGATTCATCTCACCTCACTCCTGTTTTCTTGGTTTGATTTTGAATTCAGAGGTGTGTTTACTGGCTTCTGTTAGGCTGCAGTAGAAGCCAGGACTGTAGCTATAGCAACCAGTGCTGGCAGCCTATCAGGGGAAAGTAAACAGGTCTGTAGCTATAGCGACCAGCGCTGGCAGCCTATCAGGATAGATCAAACAGGTCTGTAGCTATAGCGACCTGAGGAGCTGATGCAGCCCATACAAGAGGGGATATCTCGTAATAAGTAGGACACTGTTAATGGACATATATTGCAAAGTGACTTGTATTTGCAACATCTTTAACATAAAAAGCAGCAATCCTTGTAGTGAGACAACCACTTTAAGGGGTGTTTCCACCATAGACTATGATGGCATAGGAACAGGATCTGCCCTCAAAGTCTGATAAGTGTGGGTCCTACATCTCAGATGGGCCCCCAAAAGTTCGGTTTAGAATGGTGATCCCGGTCACACTTGTTCATGACTCTCCATTGTGTTCTATGGGAGTACTGTGTAAAGTCGAATGTTCCGCTCTCCTGTACTGGGAGCTCCCATAGAACAGAATAGCGAATACAGCGTTTCCCTGTGCTGGGAACTCCCATAGAACAGAATGGAGAACACAGCTCTCCCCTGTACTGGAAACTCCCTTAGAACAGAATGGAGAACACAGCGCTCCCCTGTACTGGGAACTCCCATAGAACAGAATGGAGAACACAGCGCTCCCCTGTACTGGGAACTCCCATAGAAGAGAATGGAGAACACAGCGCTCCCCTGTGCTGGGAACTCCCATAGAACAGAATGGAGAACACAGCGCTCCCCTGTACTGGTAACTCCCATAGAACAGATGGAGAACACAGCACTCCCCTGTATTGGGAACTCCCATAGAACAGAATGAGAAACACAGCACTCCCCTGTATGGGAACTCCCCATAGAGGCGAATGGAAAAAAAACCCGCGCTCCCCTGTCTGGGAATTCCATAGAGGAGAATGGAGAACACAGCGCTCCGCCTGTACTGGGGAATTCCCATAGAGGAGAATGGAGAACACAGCGCTCCCTGTACTGGGAACTCCCATAGACAGAATGGAGAACACAGTGCTCCCTGTACTGGAAACTCCCATAGAACAGAATGGAGAACACAGCACTCCTGTACTGGGAAACTCCCATAGAACAGAATGGAGAACACAGCGCTCCCTGTATAGGAACTCCCATAGAACAGAATGGAGAACACAGCGCTCCCCTGTACTGGGAACTCATAGAACAGAATGGAGAACACAGTGCTCCCTGTCTGGGAATTCCCATAGAGGAGAATGGAGAACCAGCGCTCCCCTGTATGGGGACTTCCCATAGAGGAGAATGGAGAACACAGCGCTCCCTGTACTGGGAACTCCCATAGACACAGAATGGAGAACACAGGCTCCCCTGTACGGGAACTCCCATAGAACAGAATGAGAGAAACACAGCGCTCCCCTGTACTGGGAACTCCCATAGAATAGAATGGTGAACACAGTGCTCCCCTGTACTGGGAACTCCCATAGAACAGAATGGAGAACACAGCGCTCCCCTGTACTGGGAACTCCCATAGAACAGAATGTAGAGTCGGCCACAAATGTGACTGGTTCTCCATTCTGAGCCAAGACTTTCGGGAGCCCGCTCTGGAGATAGGCGGAGATCCCAGAGGTGGGGTCGGCAGACTTGCGTGGTATATCCTATTGATAGTCAAAGTCTATGATGGGAACACTCCTTAAACACAAACTCCACAGCAGCCAAATGGTAGGAAATTTCAATGAAGACTCTAAAAACTTGCTTGATCTTGAATTTAGCAAATAAACAATAAAAAAATAAATAATAATTTGAAGGAGTCTTTGAAACTTTTTTTTCTAGTTGTTCGTTTTCCATCTATTCGCGATATTTTCCATTGCTGGAAACAGAAATGATGTATCCAGGAATAAATTGTCGCGCTCTCTGCTTTCTATGTGTCTATCGTAACTCTGGGGTCATAAACCTAATAAAGTGACAAGAAGCGGTAAATCGCCCTCTTTATCTGTCCCCGGGTTCTGTAAGTGGATGCGCAGCACAATGATCGGCAATGAGCCGTCTGACATTTAGTCGCAGCACAGGGGAAGCTTTGTCTTAGTCACCAGATTCAATACAATATCTGCCGCTCCTTAAAGGTGTACGCCGTTTCTCTCGCACAGGAGATGCTGAGACCGCAGCAAAATTCGCCTCTTACCTGATCGACATTGGCGCAGACGTGAGCCTGAGAAGTCGATGGACCAATATGAATGCGCTGCATTACGCTGCCTACTTTGATGTTCCAGAGTTGATCCATCTGATTCTGAAGGCTTCAAAGCCAAAAGGTAGGAAACCTAAAAAATGGAGGACTTTGTATCCTTCATGAAGGTGAATACTATTGGTAGCCTTAAAGTGGTATTCCCTCCATACACATTGATTGCTCTCTGGACCTGTCCTTCTCATCTGTCTTCTTTTGCTCTTTGGACCTGGCCTATACCCCTCTTCTCTGCTTTTTCGACACGGCCTCTTCCCGTGTTTCCTCTGCTTTCTGGATCCCATCTCGCTTGGCCTCGCTTCCCTGTCTTCTTTGCTCTTCAGACTTGGCTTGCCTCCTCTTTTCTACTCTCCGGATCCCAGTCTCGGCCCCCACTTTGCGCACCCGTCTCTGCACCCCTGTATGGCCCCCTCTCTCTGCGCTCTGTGGACCCCCTCTTGGTCGGCCCCCCCTCCTTACCCTCCCCCTTGCGCTCTGTGGACCCCCTCTTGGTCCGCCCCACCCCGCCCACCCCCTCTCTCTGCGCTTGTGGACCCCTTTGGTCGCGCCCCCTCTCTGCGTTTTCCCTTCTCGCGCCCTCTTTGGGACCCCCTCCCCCTTGTTCCCCGTGGGCCCCCTCCTTTTCTGCGCTCTTTGGACCCACCCTTGGCGCGCCCCTCTCTCTGCGCTCTGTGGACCCCATTTTGCGCGCCCCTCTCTTTTGGCTCTGTGGACCCCCTCGGCCGGCCCCTCTCTCTGCGCTCTGTGGACCCCCCCTCTCTCTGCACTTTGTGGACCCCCTCTCGGTCTCGCCCCCTCTCTCTGCGCTCTGTGGACCCCCGCTCGGCCGCGCCCCCTCTCTCTGCGCTCTGTGGCCCCCCGCTCGGCCCCGCCCCGTCTCTCTGCGCGCGGTGGACCCCCGCGCGGCCGCGCCCCCGCGCGCGGCGCGCTGTGGACCCCCGCTCGGCCGCGCCCCCTCTCTCTGCGCTCTGTGGACCCCCTCTCGGTCGCGCCCCCTCTCTCTGCGCTCTGTGTACCCCCTCGTGGTCGCGCCCCCTCTCTCTGCGCTCTGTGGACCCCCGCTGGGCCGCGCCCCCTCTCTCTGCGCTCTGTGGACCCCGCTCGGCCGCGCCCCCTCTCTGCGCTCTGTGGACCCCGCTCGGCCGCGCCCCCTCTCTCTGCGCTCTGTGGACCCCCGCTCGGCCGCGCCCCCTCTCTCTGCGCTCTGTGGACCCCCGCTCGGCCGCGCCCCCTCTCTTCTCTGCGCTCTTTTGGACCCCCTCTCCTTGACTTTGGGACCACCTTCGCGGTTCACCCTATTTGCGCTTGTGGACCCCCCCCTCTGCCTTTGGGGGCACCTCTACTTTTGCCTCCTCTTCTCTTGGCTTGTGGGTTTTTGGAGAAGAGATAAACGTGACATTTCCTTTGGGCGCGGAGCTCACAGCTTCGCAGCCGCTCTCACTACTCTGTTTCTTTCAGATGTTGATGCCACCTGTAGTGACTTTGATTTTGGAACTGCTCTGCACATCGCTGCTTCAAACCTGTGCTTAGGAGCGGTGAAAGCCCTGCTGGAATACAGAGCGAATCCGGCCTTCAGGGTAAGAGAACCAGAAATAGCGAAGGTCCGGATTTCAGGGTAAGAGAACCAGAACCTAGAGCAAGTCCGACCTTAGGAGTAAGGGAACCAGAACTCAGACCTTTATGGGTTGTTCACACTGCATTTTTGGATCCGAAAATCGGATCCAACATGTATCCAATACACAGCTGCGTGTTTGGCTGCATGTTGGATGCAGCAGGATCGCACCCTATAGTTCATTATAGGGCTCCTGCAGCGTCTTTCGGACCAAGAATTGACATGACAATTCTTGTAACGTATCCAAAAGACGGATCCAAAAGACACAATGAGACACACAGCGATCACTCGTGTGAACCCCGATGTGTGTTTCAAAGTAAAAGCAATGTACATCACACTGCTATTTTATTAGATACGTGTTTGGGTCCGTCTAGGGTCCGACAGACAGATCCAAAAACGTATGTTCACACGGACTCAACACTCGGTGTGAACATACCCTTAAAGTAACGGAACCAGATCCCAGAGCAGGACCGATCTTCAGGGTAAAGGAAACAGAACCCAGAGCAGGTTCGACCTTTAGGGTAAAGAAACTACAGCAGGTCCAGCCTTTGGGGTAAGAGAACCAGAGCAGGTTCAGCCTTCAGGCTAAAGGAACCAGAGCAGGTCCAGCCTTCAGGGTAAAGGAACCAGAGCAGGTCCAGCCTTCAGGGTAAAGGAACCAGAGCAGGTCCAGCCTTCAGGGTAAAGGAACCAGAGCAGGTCCAGCCTTCAGGGTAAAGGAACCAGAGCAGGTCCTTCCTTCAGGGTAAAGGAACCAGAGCAGGTCCCGCCTTCGGGGTCACGGACCCAGAGCAGGTCCTGCCTTCGGGGTGAAGGAACCAGAGCAGGTCCGGCCTTCGGGGTGAAGGAACCAGAGCAGGTCCGGCCTTCGGGGTGAAGGAACCAGAGCAGGTCCGGCCTTCGGGGTGAAGGAACCAGAGCAGGTCCGGCCTTCGGGGTGAAGGAACCAGAGCAGGTCCGGCCTTCGGGGTGAAGGAACCAGAGCAGGTCCGGCCTTCGGGGTGAAGGAACCAGAGCAGGTCCGGCCTTCGGGGTGAAGGAACCAGAGCAGGTCCGGCCTTCGGGGTAAGGGAACCAACTTTCCGGTTTGGGGGGGAAAAGGGAAACCAGACAGGTCCGGCCTTCGGGGTAAAGGAAACCAAGCATCCGGGGCCTTCGGGGTGAGGAAAACCAACAGGTCCGGCCCTTCGGGGTGAAGGAACCAAAGCGGGTCCCCTTCGGGGTTGAAGGAACCAGAGCAGGCCCGGGCCTTCGGGGGTGAAGGAACCAAGCGGTCCGGCCTTCGGGTGAAGGAACCAAGCAGGTCCGGCCTTGGGGGGGGTAAAGGGAACCAGAGCAGTCGGCCCCCTTCGGGGTGAAGGGAAAACCAGAGCAGGTCCGGCCTTCGGGGTGAAAACCCAGGCAGGTCCGGCCTTCGGGTGAAGGAACCAAAGGCAGGTCCGGCCTTCGGGGGTGAAGGAACCAGAGCAGGTCCGGCCTTTCGGGGGAAGGAACCGAGAGGTGGGGCCTTCGGGTGAAAGGAACCAGAGCAGGCCGGCCTTGGGGTAAAGGGAAAAAAGGGCAGGTCCGGCCCCCTTCGGGGTGAAGGAACCAGAGAGGCCCGGGCCCTTCGGGGGGTAAAGGGAACCAGAGCAGGCCCCGGCCTTCGGGGTGAAGGAACCCAAAGGCAGGTCGGCCTTGGGGGTAAAGGGAAACCAAGCGGCCCGGGCCCTGGGGGGGTGAAGGAACCAGAACGCAAAGTGGACCAGCTGATGCCAGTGAAATGGAACACGTTATTTTTGTTGGCATCTATATTCTGTGCTAACAAGGTCTGAAAATCCACAAATCTGCTCTTGGGCTGTTTCAATTGGGGTATTTACGGTTTTTGGGACGCTCCCGGGGAATGGCGTTGGTCAGGCTGCGCCCACCGTAATGCTTCTGATTTCTTTTCAGCACTGAACAGGTTAATCCCATCACCAGTCACTGAGCTCTGTGTTTCCGTGCAGGATGATAGAGGCCGCGTCCCCGCAGATGTGGTTCCTGATCCGGTTGATATGCCCTTGGAGATGGCTGACGCTGCCGCCGTAGCAAAGGAGATTTTAAAAGATCTGTGGACGGCCCTCCCCTTGCGTTGGTCTCGCAGATCCCCCCCCCCAAAATACACAAGGCCAGGGAAACTTTTTCGCCCATATCCGGTCTAACTGGGGAGACCGAGTACTATTGCGGGGCGAAGGGATTACATGGGCGACGAAGGTTGTACATAGCGGACAGCTCGTACATGCTTGATCTATCAGGGGGTCTGTGCTGCCATTGACAGCAGGTATGATGAGGGGAAGAAGTAGCCTGTGATATTAGGGTTATATGAAGAGGGAAAACGAGCCTTTGGGAAAAAAGGGTTTTATGAAGAGGAGAGAAACTGAGCTCGTGATATAAGGGTTTTTTAAGGAGAGAAGCGAGCCTGTGATATATAGGGTTATATGATAGGGGGAGAAGTGAGCTCTGTGATATAAGGGTTTTTTGATAGAGGAGAGAAGCTGAGCTCTGTGATAATGGGTTTTAAGATAGGGAGCTAATCGTGAAAATTTGGGTTTTTATGATAGAGGGGGAGAGGAGCTCTGTGAATATGGGTTATAGATAGAGGGCGAACTTGATTATAGGGTTTATGAAGAGGAGAGGAGTGAGCTGTATTAAGGGTATATGATAGAGGAGGAAGCGGCTCTGTGATATATAGGGTTATTGATAGAGGGAGAGGAGTGAGCTCTGTGTAAAAGGGTTTATGATAGAGGAGGGAGCGAGCCTGTATATATAGGGTTTTATGTAGAGAAAGCTGGCTCTGTGTATATAGGGTTATAATAAGGGAGAGGAGCTGGTCTGTGTATATAGGGTTATATGATAGAGGAGAGGGGGAGCTCTGTATATATAGGGTTATATTTAGAGGAAGAAGCTGACTCTGTTGATTTTTAGGGTTAAAAGATGAGGGAGAGGAGGAGCTCTGTATAATAGGGTTATATGATGGGAGCTAAGCTCTGTGATTTAGGGTTATATGATAGAGGACGACCCCTTGACTATGGGGTTATGATAGAGGAAGGGCTACTCTGTGTTTTGGGGTTTTTGATAGAGGAGGGGAGCTGAGCTCTGTGATTACGGGGTTATATGATGGGGAGCTGGCTCTGTATATATAGGGTTATATGTAGGGGAAAAAAAGCGAGTTTGTGTAATGGTTATTGATAGAGGAGAGAATTGGTCGTATTATGCGTTTTATGATAAGGAGAGAAGCTGGCTTGTGATATTAGGGTTATAATAAGGAAGAAGCTGACTTGTGATATTTAGGGTTATATGTAGGGGAGTGGAGCTGACTTGTAAATTTTTTGGGTTTTTAAATGATAGGGGAGAGGGCTGAGTCTGATGTATAGGTTATGATAGGGGAAGAAGCTGAGCTCTTGATAAAAGGGATTTATGATAGAGGGGAGAAGGGGCTCTGTGATATATGGGTTATATATAAGGAGGGAGCTAGCTCTGTGATAGATAGGGTTATAGATAGGGGAAGGGAGGAGTTGATGTATAGGGTTATATGAGGAAGGAGCGGGCTCTGTGTTATAGGGGGTTAATGAAGAGGGGGGAGCTGAGCTCTGTGATTACGGGGTTATATATTGGAGGAGCTGAGCTCTGTGATATATAGGGTTATTGATAGAGGAGAAAAGCTGAGTCTGTGATATTTTTGGGTTTATGATAAGGAGGGGAGCTGAGCTCTTGTATATAGGGTTTTATAAGGGGAAGGGAGCTCTCTGTGTTTTTTAGGGTTATGAAGAGGAGAGGGCTGAGCTCTTTTGATATATAGTTTTATATGAAGAGGAAGGAAGCTGGGGCTCTTATAGCTTTAAAGTAACAAGGGCAGGTAAGGCGGGCCGTAGCCCCCTCAGGCCCTTTTTTTTAATCACATTATCAGAAAAGGATCCATTTTGGAGGGTCCACTCAACATTACATCGTGGCAAAACCCCCTTAAATTTGTTTGTTTTAGAGGGGTTAAATACTTTTTTTTCCCCTGCAAATAATTTTTTTAATTTATACAATTGATTTTCTGGCTTTTACTTTGGATATCTATTTCCCCAATGTTAAAAATTTAACCCAAACCCCCAAAATTATAGATTGCCATGTCCCTTGGGAAAAATTTTAAAATCACCAAGGGATCAAATAATTAAAAACCCTTTATGTAAAAGCTTATCATTGTAGAGAAGCAGAGAGGGCTATGCAGTCCACACAGTTAGGGGGGAGTGAGCACAGAGAGTGCTGGACAGCCAATTCAAGAAAGGGGGTGTTCCCCAAAAAGGTTGAACTAAATTTGGCCTTTTCCCCACGGCAGGTTTTTCATGGTTCTCGGTTTTAAAAACCCTGAAAAGGGTAAAAAAAATTTTACACGGACCTTAAAGGGGGGGGTCCCACTAATTGATTATCTTTCTTCACCCTGGGTTTTTTTGGTTCCACTTTGAATTAGGGGGGTTTTGTTTTTCTGTTTCACAGCTCAGTAGAAGCCGGTCTGTACTATAGCAACAGTGCGGGAGCCTATCAGGGGATCAAAAGGTCTGGCTATAGCATGAGGAGCTGATGCAGCCAAAACAAGAGGGGATACTTGGAATATAGGCACTGTTAAAAGGACATATATTGCAAAAATGACTTGTTTTTGCAAAGTCTTTAAAAAAAAAACAATCCCTTTTATGAACAATCCCCCTTTTAAGGAAAATCCCCGGGGCGGTGCCCACGCCCCGGTTTTCCCCCCCCCGGTTTTTCAGACCCCAAAAACATAGGCTGTTATATTCCGCCCAAAAAACCGGGCGGGAAAAAGAACATGTTCTATGTGAAGGCGGAGGGCTTTTCTCCGCAATCTGCAGAGAAAAGCCGTCCCCCGATGGCCATGTGCACGGCACCTTAGGCAGCCAATCACCGCACCCGACGCCAGGCTGCAATAGTAGCTATAGACACATTCAGATTAGCTAACAGCTGCTATACTAAATGATTTAGGTAATACAAACCAATTGCAAAAGTGCTTATTTCTACTGTCCCTATCATTACAGATATGATCTTTGTAGTGAAAAAAACCAAAAACCTTTTAAGTGTTCCTCTGTTCCAGTGCTTGTCTGGTTTAGTGCCGGCTTGATCCTGCTGTAAATTTGTTTTTGAGAATTTCCTTTTTGTAGTCACAACAGTGAGCACCAGCGTCTACGCCAAGTTGTAAATGGAGGTGCGAGACGCCTCTGTTTCTTTTCTATCACGTTCTGCTCTTCAACCACAAGAGAGGTTCGCCAAAAACAAATATTGTCGTAGAATGAAAAACTTTGTATTTTTGTAGCACACTTTGTCATCTTATTAACCCTCCGCCCTCTAGACGTTCTCAATCCAAAACCGGGACAGAGCAGTATAACATTGTACAGAGTGTTATAGGCGTGGATCTCACTTCGGGGACCTGCGCCTATCTTAGAAGGGGCACCCAAAAGTCTCTGTGCAGATTGGTCACTGCTCTGCTGTATCAGAACCAGGATTGCCATATGTTATGTTCTTTCAGGACCCCGTAAAGCTAAAGCTTCTTGGGCCCTCACCCATTGCCAGTTCCTGTCTTGAACCCTTTTTTATAAATTTTGATCAGAGCCCCTTACTGTAGTTTTGCCCTGATGGCGCCTCAGTTCGTAACTACCATTGACATGGATGGAGAGTGGCGGGCACCCGCAATCTCCTCTCCATTCTGCATGGAGACTTTCGGGGGCCTGTTCTCAAGATAGGTGCAAACCTCAGAGGTAAGTGCTGCACCCATCAGACATTTATGGCATTTCCTATCAATAGATCATAAATGCCTGAATTGGGTACACCCGTTAAAGGGGACCTGTGACCTCTCCTGTGTTAGTAAATCTTTGTGTTTCCTGTGAAGTAATAACTCTGCAGCATCTTCTCTTATAACTCTGTGTTGTGTTGTTCCTTTGTTATTCCTCCTAGAAATGTATGGCTGAAACAGTCAGATGGGTGTGACCACTCGGCAGTCAAAGGGGTGTGTCCCTGCACACACGGTCAGTCCTGATTGATTGGACAGTGTCATATTGTACAGAGACACGCCCAGGCCATTTCTAGGCTAAATCGCTCTCGGGGAGATAAAAATGTACCTCCCCCACCTACATTAAGATGCTGCGCCACACTGCGACATATCGCTTCACTGTTAACTAGTTCCTGATAAATATCTCGACCAAAATGTAACTTTTAATAAATAAATGATCACCTTAACGATCGCCCACCAACTGTTGGCGTCGGCTGGTGCAGGTCGTTCGTCTGCAGCAATGTCTTCTGGGGTTTGTGGCACCCGGCGCTGCAGCAGAGCTGTACTTGGTCCCAGTGCAGACTCTGCAAGTGCCGGGGAGTGGGAGAAACGTCCACTCCCCTGCGCGTAACCCTTTGATTGCCACAGTTCGTGACCACAGTGTAATCAAAGGGCTTTCCCCTGCTCTGTCAGGTGATCAGGACTCTGGTGACCCGACAGAGCCCGGGGAACGGCTGCACAGTCAGCCCTGGGGACCTAGAGTAGCCCCAGAGCTGTCTGTGTGAGAAGTCAGCAGTTAGGGCAGACAGGGCCGTGATTTCCATTGGGCAGGTAGGCAGCTGCCCGGGGGCCCCTGAGCACAGGGGGCCCACCCAGGCAGTCACCTACCCTGCCGAGTGAAGCAGGAGCTCGGAGTTTCTCTCTTCACTCTCTCCCTTGCACTGTCAGTGCTGATTGCTGGGCAGCAGTCCTCATGCTGTGCTCTCCTCTGCTGCTCCAGTCATCAACCTGCACGGAGAGCGAGAGCTCCGCTGAGGAGTTGCTGCCGGCCTCTCCTACAGACCTGCTGACTTCGTTATCAAGTGTGGGCGAGGTCAGTGTCTGCTGCTGAGCCTGGTAGGGCATGTTCACACGGCGGATTTGGCCGTGGTTATGGCCGCGGGTTCCGACGCGGTTTCTGCAGCCAAAACCACGTCCAAATCACGCCCAGTTTATTAACATGGTTTCCTATGGGAAACTGCGTTAATATTCACACGCCGCGGGTTTGGGCGCGGCTTTGGGGCCGCGGACTTACCACGCGTGTGTGAGAACTCTCCTGTCAATTCTGGCTGGCGGCGCGGTTTTCCCCCTGCCTACTAATTTGCATGAGGGCAAACCCTCACCGCAAGCCGCGCCCCAAACCATGCCCATTTGCGCCCCGACCACGCCCAGCGCCCGCACCGCAAACCCGCATTGAGAGATGCGAGTTTGCGGCGAGGCCAGGGCGAGGTTTGGCCGCAGGGACCGCGGCCAAATCCGTCGTTTGAACAGGGCCTTACAGGGAACTTGGGAGCCATAAATCACAGGCATGGCAGAATGGCTGACATGCAGTGCTTCATGAATCCTAGCTACTGCTATGCAGGTCAGTGCTGTGTACAGTGTACAGTAAGAAAAAAAATACATACAATTTAGTTAATTTTCTGACTGTCCAGATAGAAAAGATAATGTCTTGATGTGTGGGGGAGGACAGATCATAAATTCCTCCTTCCTCTCCTACCCCAGATTCTATCTTTCCTTCCATCCATTTTTTATGGAACAGTTGAATACACCATTAGGTTGCATTACACGGCACGGACAAAATACCGTTTTGTGGATTCAAGCCTTCCCCCTCTTCTTGGAACGGATCCGAAAGACGCAATGAGACGCATCAGCGATCACTCGTCTGAACGGCGATGCGTGTTTTACATTGCGAGCAATCACACTGCACATTGTTAGATGTGTGTTTGGGTCCGTCTAGACCGGTGTTTCTCAACTCCAGTCCTCACGCCCCACCAACAGGTCATGTTTTCAGGATCTCGCAAAGAATGCACTGACAATAATTATAACACCTGTGTCAGGATCTCCAACAGAATGCATAGATAATAATGATGTCACCTGTGCAATACTGAGGAAATCCTGAAAACTTGGCCTGTTGGTGGGACTTGAGGACTGGAGTTGAGAAACACTGCTCTAGACGGATCCAAACACGCATCCAAAAGCGTATGTTCACACGGACCCAATACGCCGTGTGAACATATTCTTGTGCTTTAGAACATCGTTTGTTGAAACAAACAATAAATGTAAGGCTAGGTTCACACGGTGTATTTGCAGGGCGTACCTTGCCGACCCATAGACTTGTATTACCAGCGGCGCGTATACGCCGCTAGTAATTCACATGTCACTTATCTCCCCGCCCGGCGGATTCGCCGAGCTGGGTGAGGAGACGTAATCCATAGTTCTCTATGAGAATTGTGGATTACCGTAATGACTGGGACATTTTCAGCCCGTAAGTTGCGCACTCCGGCACGTAATTACGGACTGAAATACGTCCAGTTTTAAGCCGTGTGAACATGGCCTAAGTTATCGATAATGTATATATTTTTGTGAGTGGTTTGGGGGGGCCAAGTGCACAGCTCTGCCCAGGGGCCCATAATGCTGTTAAGACGGCTCTGAGGACAGACTGTGTGCTGCCCTGATCACTGCCTGTGTCCGACTGACACAGATTATAATGTATTAGCATATATGAATATGCTAATACTTTTTTTTTTATTAACACTTAGTAATGTAACACAGTTATCCCTTCATGGGATTAAAAAAAAAAAATAAAAAAAAAAAAAAAGCAAAAAACATACAAAAGTGTCGAAATAATAATAAAAAAAAATTAATATTTACTAGAAAAAAAATGGTGCATACATTCCACACACAAAAAAACGCCTACACATATTATGTATCCACAAGACCGTAATAACCTGTAGAATTAATCTAACAAGTTAAGTGTAAAATGTGAATGGTGTAAAAAAAAAATTAAAAAAAATCTGCAATAATTTATAAGTGAACTTAAACTATTCCCCATAATCTACAACTTGTTCCAAATAAAACGAGGCCTCGTACAACTGCGTCATTGAAAAAAATAAAAAAAAGTTACAACTGTTGAAACGCAAGGAGGCAAAAACTAAAAAAAATGTGCTGGTCATGAAGTATAATCATAAATACAGTTACTTATCATATAATACTTCAGAAATCGGATCTATACTCTCCCTGCACAGGGCTTTCCTTATAGTGGAGCTGCCCTTTTCAGGGTGACTACCCGGCTTTGTAGGTAGGGTGTTTGTAGGGAGAGTATAGATCTGATTTTGGTATCCAGACTCATTACTTCCCTGCACTGTGTGGACCTACCTTTTGGGAGGCTTTTTTTTTTTTTTTTTTAAACTTTTTATTTTTCGGGATTTTCTTGTAATTTTAGTCTGTCTAGGATACTTAAAGGGGTTCTCTCACTGCAGGGGTTTCTGCTTTTTATGTTCAAGATCTTGCCCAAAAAAAAAAGTCATTTTGCAATATATGTCCATTACCAGTGTCCTACCTATACCTAGATATCCCCTCTTGTATGGGCTGCATCAGCTCCTCAGGTCACTATAGCTACAGACTTGTTCCATCTCTCCTGATAGGCTGCCAGCACTGGTTGCTATAGCTACAGACCTGTTCTATCTCTCCTGATAGGCTGCCAGCGCTGGTTGCTATAGCTACAGACCTGTTCTATCTCTCCTGATAGGCTGCCAGCACTGGTTGCTATAGCTACAGACCTGTTCAATCTCTCCTGATAGGCTGCCAGCACTGGTTGCTATAGCTGCAGACCTGTTCGCTCTCTCTTGATAGGCTGCCAGCACTAGTTGCTATAGCTACAGACCTGTTCTATCTCTCCTGATAGGCTGCCAGCGCTGGCTGCTATAGCTACAGACCTGTTCAATCTCTCCTGATAGGCTGCCAGCACTGGTTGTTATAGCTGCAGAACTGTTCCATCTCTCCTGATAGGCTGCCAGCACTGGCTACTATAGCTACAGACCTGTTCCATCTCTCCTGATAGGCTGCCAGCACTGGCTGCTATAGCTACATACCTGTTTGATCTCTCCTGATAGGCTGCCAGCGCTGGCTGCTATAGCTACAGATCTGGCTTCTACTGCAGACTAGTGGAAGCCAGTAAACACGGCCCTGAATTCAAAATGAAACCAAGAAAACAGGACTGAGGTAAGATAAATCAGTGTAGTGAGACGACCCCTTTAACCACAAGGGGACACAGACCATTGTACACTGTTTTGATATACTAATGTATAGCAGAACAGTGTGCAGTTACAGTTCTTATTACATCGGCCTCTGGCGGGGTATAACAGGGGCAGTAGGATGGCGACATGGTCGGTGGGGGAGCCGATCAGGAGGTAAGAGAGGTGCCCTCCCCCCTCTGTATGACTTCAAGGATGCATTATCTGCGACATCTAAGTAGTTCATTTTCTGGGACTGGGGTTCTGTCTGGATTCGGCTGTAAGGAACAGCTCCTGCGGCCGCTCCATACCTCTTTGCCCCCCTACCCTTCCTGATGGGCAGAGATAGGTGCCATAGGTGGTTGCCTGCCTACCTGTCGTCCAGGCCCTGCACAGATGCACCGCGCTGCCCACCTTTTTGCTGTAGGACCTTCCCATTCCAGCTGTGGATAGATGTTGGGTTCTTACCTTTGCCCCTGTGTGGAGCCGTTGCGAGCGAGCGGAGCGCGCTATGTATTGCTCTGTGTATTTGCCTCGATTCTCCCCGCGCCTCCATCGCACTTTACGACTCACTTCTGGGTGAGTGATGTGTTTTCCCACTCTCGGAGCAATTAACATGTCACAATGTGAGGCGCAGATTATTGCTGGATATTTCTGGTCTTTATGATATGTAGCGACGTAGCCGAGGAGGCATAATTTGTAGATGCAATTAGAGTGGATGATGATTGAAACCAGATTAATTGGTCCAGTAAGCGAGGATGGTTTTGGGTTGCATTGCAGCAGGTGAGCACCAGGGGGCGGCGTTGGATAGTCTTTCGAGGTTTTGTCTGCTTGCCTGGTAACAATGGACATTCTGCTGCCCGCTCAGCTTGGTTTGCAGTCTTTGTTTGACTTGGAGAACTATCAGCGCCCCAACAATTGTACGGTATCTTATCGTAGATGTGGGCCCCTGAAAATGTAGGAATAAACGGACAACTGGGAAGTGCCGTTCACCTTGTTAAAGGGGTGTTCCCACCTGGCACTCTGATGGTATATTGATAGGATATGATATCAATGTCTGATAGGTGCGGGTCCAACCTCTGGGATAAAAACTTAACTTGGGAACGGGCCACTGAAATTGTTGACTCTGAATATAGAACCGATCAGGCTTGCACACGAGACTCCATTCTGTTCTATGGGTGTTCTGAGTATAGAACACCGCGCTCCCCTGTACTGGGAACTTCCATAGAACAGAATGTAGAGCACAGCGCCCCCCTGTACTGGGAACTACCATAGAACAGAATGTAGAGCACAGCGCTCCCCTGTACTGGGAACTCCCATAGAACAGAATGTAGAGCACAGCGCTCCCCTTTAAAAAACGGGAACATCCCATATAGCAGAATGGGAGAAACAACAGGCTCCCCCTGTACGGGAAAATCCCATAGAGACAGAATGGAAGAGAACACGCCGCCCCCCTGTACTGGGAACTCCATAGAGCAGAATGGAGAGAACACAGAGCGCCCCCCCCTGTAATCGGGAACTCCTCTAGAACAGAATGTAGAACACAGTGCTCCCTGTAATGGGAACCTCCCCATAGAACAGAATGGAGAATACAGTGGCTCCCCTGTACTGGGAACTCCCATAGAACAGAATGGAAACGCTGCTCTCCCAACTACCATAATAAACTCCAATAGATTCACACACAGCGACGCACCACACCAGCAACACCATGAGCGCTGCGTGTGTGCGCGCACGCGGCGAGCGATCACAATGAGACCACGTGACACACACAACAATCTGCGAGTGAGCTGGAACTATCCTCCTGTCCTCGTCCATAGATCAGATGGGGAGAACTCTAGCGCTCCCCGTGTACTGGGGGTACTCCAATAGAAAAGAATGGAGAGAAAACGAGCGCTTCACACAGCGTAGCTGGGAACGCATTAGATCAGAATGGATGTAGACCACAAAAGGTGCGTGCTGCACGCCACACACAACACCATGAATCGCGAAAAAAATCTCTAATCCACAATAAAGCGAGTTTGGGCAGATACAGGAATAGATTAATCGTTTACTCTATGATATACATCGCGCGAGTAGATGTGTGAGTTGGGAGGGGAGGGTGGGTCGGTGTCTCAAAGGGACGAAATCTCCACACACAGAGTGGGTGTATGTGATGAATGTGATGGGGGGGGATGTAATGGGGTCTGAGGGTGCGGCGAAAGATAGGAGAGAGCCACCCACACACAAATCCACAAATACGAGCACATAGCGTGTACACACGAGCAAAGAACACACAAGCACCTGAGCGGCGAGGTGAGAGCGAGCCAATTCACATATATCGCGCACACAGGGGTGAGGGAGGATCTCTCTTGCGTGGCGGGGGGGGGGGGGAGTCCCTGGCACTGGAAACCATATGTCTGCGCGAGATATTGGAAAACATCTCTATAGGCGAACACAGTGGATATGGGGTTTAAGATGTGTTATTTGTGGTTGCGGGGTATTGAGAATCTCTCTTGAGAGTGGGAGATTAATAATTTATCAAAAGGAGTTGCGATCACATAGTGTGAGCGTAGAATGATCTCAACACACACATTATATCTCTCTATAAACAAAAATAGTGTATTTATGTGTGATATATGTGTGGATGTATGAGACACACAGGGGGAGAATAAACAGGTCTCTATTGTGGTTATATGAAGAAAAGTGTATGGTTATGAAATTGTGAGAGCAGTTTGGTTGATAGTGAGGCGAGCCGGGGAAAGTGTCTTCTATATATATCTCTCTCACACATTAATAGAAACTTTCATTTGGGTTATATGATGAAAATTTAATAATAAAAATAATTTCTTGTGAGTTTTGAGAGAAATTTATTAATAATAATTAAAAAATATATCATGTATTATACATACGGAGTACATTTTAGATATATCATTAAGTTATGTGTAGGTGTGATATGGAGAATTAATAAAAGTTTTAATTATAATGTTACTACACAGAATAGTCTCAGCTAGAGTATTTAGGAGATTGTGATAGGGTGAGAGTATAATGCAGGTTGGGGGAGGGTGGCGTATTGATGATGTTTTACATAACTAAAAGTAAATAGAATTTGGATTAGAGGGTAACTAACATGATTTAATTCTTTTGGATGGTTTACATATAGAAGGAATTAATCATCGATTTTTGGTAACTAGAAAATGTGTTATTTTAAGTGTTGAATATGAGAAAGAATGAAAATTTAGGTGTCTAAGTGCGCGCGAGAGTGAGAAGCGAGAGTTGGTTTAATTTAATGAAGAGCGGGGTCGGGATAATATATAGAATTATCGTTAAATAGTAAAAATCTTCGGTTACGACTACTATAGCAGCACAAGCGCTCCCCTGAACAGGGAGCACCCCATAACAGACAGTGGAGAACTCAGCGCTCCCCTGTACTGGACCACCAACCCCCGCATGTCTAACACCGCGCTCTACCCACAGACCAGTGCCCACTCCCAAAAAGCACAGACAGGAACCCGCAGTGCTCTCAACCGCCCAAGACCTGTCACACCCAACGCACATCATTGCAGCCCAACCCGCACCCCCAGAACACGTGCCCACCCCAAGAACAGAAAGGAGAACACAGCGCGACGGTGCCCTGTACTGTAACTCCCATAGAACAGATGGAGAACACAAGCGCTCCCCTGTATGGGAACTCCAATATAACAGAATGGAGAGAACAGCCGCTCCGCCCCCTGTCATTGGAACTCCCATAAAAACAGAATGAGAAATACAATAACAGCGCTCCCCTGTACTGGGAACAATCTCATTGGAGGAGAAAGTAGAGAACACAGAGCGCATCCCCTGTACTGGGAACTCCAATGGAGAAGAAATGGAGAACACAGCGCTCCCCTGTACTGGGAACTTTCCCATAGAAACAGAATGGAGAACCAGCGCTCCCCCCCTGTACTGGGAACTCCCATAGAACAGAGGAGAACTACAGTCGCTCCCCCCCTGTACAGGGATACTCTCCAATAGAACAGAATGGAGAACACAGTGCTACCCCTGTACTGGAAACCTCCATAGAACAGAATGGAGAAAGACACATGAGATAAGAGCGCCTCGGCCCCGTACTGGGAACTCTCATAGAACAGAATAGAGAACCACAGCGCTCCCCTTTGTACTGGTAACTCCCATAGAACAGAATGAGAACACAGCGCCTCCCCCTGTAACTGGGAACCGCCCATAGAAACAGATGGAGAACACAGCGCCCCCCTGTACTGGGAACGCCCATAGACCCAGAATGGAAGAGCACAGCGCTCCCCCTTGTACTGGGAACGCCCATAGAAAAGAATGGAGAGCACAGCGCTCCCTGAACTGGGAACTCCCTTAGACCAGAATGGAGAGCACAGCGCTCCCCTGACTGGGAACTCCCATAGAACAGAATGGAACACCGCCTCACCCTGTACTGGTGAACTCCCAAGAAACAGAATGGAGAGCACAGCGCTCCCCTGTACTGGGAACTCCCATAGAACATAATGAGAGCACAGCTCACCCCTGTACTGGGAACTCTCACTAGAACAAAAATAGAGAACACAGCGCTCGCTCCCCTGTACTGTGAACCGTCCCATAATACAAATGGAGAAACACAGCGCCCCCTGTAACTGGGAAACGCCCTAGAACAGAATGGAGAACACAGCGCCCCCCTGTTCTGGAACGACCATAGAACAAATAGAGCACGTAGCGCTCCCCTGTACTGGGAACCCCATAGAACAGAATGGAGAGCCAGCGCTCCCCCTGAACTGGAACCCCCATAGACCAGAATGGAGAGCAACAGCGCTCCCCCTGAACGGAACTCCCATAGAACAGAATGGAAGAGCACACCGCCGCTCGCCCTGTACTGGGAACTCCCATAAGAACAGAATGGAGAGCATCAGCGCATCCCCTTTACTGGAAACTCCCATAGAACAGAATGGAGAGCAACAGCGCTCCGATCACCCTGTACTGGGAACTCTCAATAGAACAGAATAAGAACACAGCGCTCCCCTGTACTGTAACTCCCATAGAACAGAATGGAGAACACAGCGCCACCCCCGTAACTGGAAACGCCCATAGAACAGAATGGAGAACACAGCGCCCCCCTGTACTGGAACGGGAACGCCCATAGAACAGAATGGAGAGTCACAGCGCTCCCCTGTACTGGGAACGCCCATCAGAACAGAATGGAGAGCACAGCGCTCCCCTGACTGGGAACCCCATAGACCAGAAAATGGGGAGCACTAGGCTCCCCTGAACTGGAATCCCATAGAAACAGAATTGAGACACAGCGCTCACCCTGTACTGGGAACTCCATAGAACAGAATGGAGAGCACAGCGCTCCCCTGGTACAGGAACTCTCCCTAGAACAGAATGGAAGTCAAACAGCGCACCCCTGGTACTGGGTAACTCCCATAGAACAGAATGGAGAGCAACAGCGCTCCCCTGTACTGGAACTCCCAGAGACAGAATGGAGAGAACAGCCTCCCCCTGTACTGAGCTCCCATAGAACAGAATAAGAACACAGCGCTCTCCTATACTGGGAACTCCATAGAGGAGAATGGAGAACACGCGCTCACCCTGTACTCTGGGAGCTCCCATAGCGGAGAATGGAGAACACAGCGCTCCCCTGTACTGGAACTCACCATAGAGGAGATGGAGAACACAGCGCTCCCCTGTACTGGGAACTCCCATAGAACAGAATGGAGGGTTGTGCACAAGCCTGATGGAATGTCCATCCTGAGCTGACACTTTTGAGGGTCCAATCATGAGATCGGTGCGGATCCCAGAGCTGGAACCCGTTTCAGTCAGACTTTGATGGCAACTCCCTATCAATAATATGGGTATCCAAAGGTCCTATGGTAAGAACACTCCAGTTCAGGCTGTGTGTAGTTCTGCAGCTTCAGGCTCCCACTTCCTCTTCAGGCTGTGGGCAGTTCTATAGCAATGACTGACATTTCAGCTCTGCTATTCCCAGCTGGTGCTATTAATCAGCAGGGCAGAAGGCTATAGAGCTCTAATGGGTTAAAGTTGGTCAATTAGAAACATAACCAAGCTCCTGTGTGGCTGATGGTCGGTAACCTAGGGAAGCTTGTGTACGTAAGCAAGAGATACGAACTGCTGTAACTCTGAAAGGAAGCAAAATCAGAAGAGCATTGCATTTGGTGATAGTCTTGTTTTTTACCTTTGCCTCCCTGTTTAGCAAGGTGGTGAGAGGACTGATTTAAAGGGATATTCCATCTGGTGTTCTTTACAAGCCAGTATAATACTTGAGATAGGGTTACCCCTTTAAGCTTCTAGGCGACCCCTTTATTTCAGTCTGTCTGGTCCGCTCTCTTGTTTTTGGACCGCGCGGCTCGTGTTTGCTTCACCTTTAATCATCTTGAGCCCAACAATGTAAGCATTTGGCAGCTCGGTGCCCTCCGTATGTGCGATGGCCACACAACCTGCTCTTTCCATATGGCTCACAACTCTCATTCTACGAAACGATTGGCGCCCGCCGTGTGGCGTCTGCTGCCAGCTGTCCGTGTTTTCTGTGACAATGGGTTGCAGGGTGTAATTACCCGATGGGGAACCCTGCTTCCTTCCTATAATGAGAGGCATTGAAAGGAAACAAACTCGTGGGTGTAACAGCAATTTTTTTGCATTTATTTGTGATTGTGTTTTAATTCTGTTTTTTTGCCCCCTCTAAATGCGTCTGCAGCGTCCGACCGTCCACGTGACCATCAGGGGCCTGGGCATAGATTAACTTAAAGGGGTTGTCTCACTACAAGGATTGCTTTTTATATTAAAGATAACAAGTCACTTTACAATGTGTGTCCATTAACAGTATCCTACCTATTCCTAGATATACCTCCTTGTATGGGCTGCATCAGCTCCTCAGGTCACTATAGCTACAGACCTGTTTGATCTCTCCTGATAGGCTGCCAGCACTGGTTGCTATAGCTACAGACCTGGCTTCTAATGCAGTCTAATAGGAGTCCAGTAAACAACGCCCCTGAATTCAAAGTGAAACCAAGAAAAAAGGACAAATCAATGTCGTGAGACAACTCCTTTAAGCACCAGTCCTGAAAAGTAATAATTTTTTTTTTTTTTTTTTTTCTAAATTGATGCAGTTGTATGAGGAGTCGTTTTATGCAGAAGTTTGTGGGGCATAGTGTAGGTTCACAAATAAATTACTGCAGAGGTTTTGTTACTTTTGTTTTGCAGCGCACGCATAAAAAAGGATTTTTTTTTCTTTTTCTTTTTTTTTTCACCAGTCACATTTCACACAAAATACCCTATTAGATTTATTCTACAGGTCCTTACAGTCGTGTAGATACCTAATATGTGTAGGGTTCTTTTAGTGTAATGTTTGCACAATATTTTTTAATTAAATATTTATTTTATTTATTTTTTGTCCACACTTTTTTTTTATCCCATTAAAGGGGTTTGCAGGGACGTGCAATTATCTGCTAAAATCGAAATGTAAAACAATGCCACTGAGCTAAGAGAGAGAGAGACACAGCCAGACCACAGTGCAAAGGGATCGTGTGAAATGTTCACTCAAAAAATCAAACTAGTGGATTCTGTATACAAAAAACAACACCTTTTCTCCACAGCAGCTTGAAAGCTTCTTCATGTTCCCTGTCATCTGATCCCTGTCAGGGATCTACTCAGATAATCACACTACAACTAGTTTATTCTGTATACAAACACAACCTATTTCTACCACGTGCCTTGAAAGCTTCTTCATCAGCTCCCTTCATCAATAAAAGTGTTCTCTTGCAAGCAGCTCCTGTCAGTCGTATCTAATAGAAGCTTTGAAGTAACAAAGGGTTAGGCAGCCTGTAGCTCTCTCAGGCTGCAATTTTGTAATCACATATATTTAGAAAAGTGATTAAATACCCATTTTGGAGGATCCCACGTCAACATTACATCGTGGCAGAACCCCTTTAAAGCAGGGGTCCCCAACTCCAGTCCTCAGGACCCATCAACAGGTCATGTTTTCAGGCTTTCCTCAGTATTGCACAAGTGATATAATTGTCAGTGCATCCTGTGAGAGATCCTGAAAACATGACCTGGTGGTGGGTCCTGAGGACTGAAGTTGGGAAACACTGCGTCAAGGGTATGTTCGCAAAGCGATACGTTTCTTAGAATACGATGATGGATCCGTTGTTTCAGACCCAATCCGGACCCAAACCGGGGCGGGGGGGGGCGGGGGGGGCGGGGGGTCTAACATGTGCGATGGACTAGTTTCAATGTAAAACGCGCATCAGCGTACATACCATACGTGTTTTACTTGCTTCTTTCAGATCCGTTCAAAGAATTATGTCAATTCTTGATCCTATTTAACCCCTATTTAACCCTTTAACGACCGCCCGCGAGTACCTGAAAGCGGGGGCACCCACCCCCTAAACCCCTCAATGCTTTAACCCTTTGATTGCGGCGGTTTGTCACCACAGCGCAATCAAAGGGTTTCCCCTGCTCTTTCGGGTGATCGGAACGCCCGGTGACCCGACAGAGCTTGGGGAAGAGCTGCGCAGTCAGCCCTGGGACCTAGAGTTGCCCCAGAGCTGTCTGTGTATCAAGCCGGTGACCAGGGCAGACTGTGTGCTGTCCTGATCACTGCTTGTGTCACACTGACACAGAGTATAATGTATTAGCATATATGAATATGCTAATACATTACTAAGTGTAAAAAAAAAAAAAAAATGTAAAACAGTTCTCTCGTCTTGGGATTTAAAAAAAACAAGTAAAAAAAAAAAGTGTAAAAAATAAAAATAAAAAAATAATAAAATAAAAATAAATATTTAATAAAAAATAATTGTGCATATATTGCACACACAAAAAAAACCTTAAACATATTAGGTTTTTATCCACACCGACCAGTAATAACACCTTAGAATTAATCTAACAAGTTATTAAGTGTGAAATGTGAATGGTGTAAAAAAATTTTTTTTTAAAAAACAGAAATAAATTGCAGAATTTTTGTAAACATTTTTAAGTGAACTTAAACTATTTCCCGATAAAGTACAACTTGTCTCTAATAAAACGAGGCCTCATACAACTGCGTCATTGAAAAAATGAAAAAGTTGAAGGAGGCAAAAACTAAAAAAATGTTCTGGTCATTAACTACTTTTTCAGCGTTCGGCTTAAGGGTTAAACTATAGGTTCGATCCTTGCTGCAGCCAAAACGCATCCAAACACACAGCTGCCTGCTGGATGTATTTTGGATGCATTTTTTTTTATCGAAAACATATCTATAAATGCTGTGTGAACCTAAGGGATCACGATTTAACAATTTTTTTTAAAAAAAAATACAGTAATGTATAAGCAAATGCCTGTACACTCCTGTTTGCTAATACTTCACACTCTGTATCAGTATGACTCAGGCTGCTGATAGGGTAACACACGTTATGCCCTGACATCAGGCTTTCTTTCATTATAAGACAGCTCCTGGGACTACTCCTAAGGATGTTCCCACCATCCAACCAACGCAGTTTTGGCGATCCGTTCTTTACCAGAAGAGAAACTGCATCCAAAAAACGTATCCAAAAATGCAGCTGCAGATGCTTTTTTGGATGCATTTTGCATGCGTTTTTCGGATCCATTTTTCAATATATATATATACACAGGTTGTAGTTTGAAAAGTTAGAATCTTTAGTGTAATATACTTTACACTATCTGTATGTAAGGTTGTGAATACAAAATTTGGGCCCCTAAGGTCTCAATTGATCTAGAAGAACTTTTTGAAGTTTATTAACCTAATGACCACGTTTTTCACTTGAGGGGAAAATGGTTAAGATAGTGTAAGAGGAACCCAAATAGAGGGAGCTATAACAGCATTTACAGTTTTTTAATCTTATAAATCACTAATATATAATATGGAATAAAAAAAAGCAGTTTTTTAGATAGTGGGTGTTTTTAGAATTATAAAATTTTTTTAAAAATACATTTTTTAAATGTTTTAGTTTAAATGGGTTTTTAAATAAAAATTGATGGTTTCAGTATAATAGTAAAACCACCAACTTTCTATAATAAACTGTTTTATCTAAAACATTTATAAATTTATATTAAAAACTCTATAATTTCTAAAAAACGCCCATTCTTTTAAAAAAAACTGCTTTTATATCTTCAATATATACACTCACCGGCCACTTTATTGGTTACACCATCTATAACGGTTGACCCCCTTTTGCCTTCAGTATTTCCTCAATTTTTTGGGGCATAGTTCCACAAGGTGTTGCAACATGCTAAATTTGGGTACCAAGGGGCCCCCAAAGAGTGCCAAGAAAATACCCCCCCACCCCATGACACCACCACCACCAGCCTGAAAGTTGATACAAGGAGGGTGGGTCCATGTTTTTATGTTGTTGACGCCAAATTCGACCCACCACCAATGTCCAGCAGAAAAAACGAGACTCATCAGACCAGCAAAGTTTTTCCCAAACTTCTACTGTCCTTTTCGATGAGCTTGGGCAAATTGGACCTCATTTTCCCTTTGTTAGCTGAAAAGAGTGGCACCCGTGTGGCTTCTGCTGCTGTAGCCCATCTCCTCAAATTCGCCGTACTGGCATTCAGGATGCTCTTCTGCCACCTTGGGTTTTAACGGGCGGGGTATTTTAGCCCCGTTTCCTTTTTATCAGCTCGAACCATCTGCCCCCTTCTCCTTTTACCTCGGCACAACAAGGCTTTCCGCCCACAGGACTGCCGCTCACTGGATTTTTTTTCTTTTTCGACCATTCTCTGTAACCCTAGAGATGGTTTGGGGTGAAAAAACCCCGGGGATCACAGTTTTTTGAAATACTCAGACCCGCCCTTCTGGCACCAACAACCATGCCACGTTCAAAGGCACTCAAATCACCTTTCTTCCCCATACTGATGCTCGGTTTGAACTGCAGGAGATTGTCTTGACCATGTCTACATGCCTAAATGCACTGAGTTACCGCCATGTGATTGGCTGATTAGAAATTAAGTGTTAACGAGCAGTTGGACAGGTGTACCTAATAAAGTGGCCGGTGAGTGTATATATAAAAAGTGATTTATAAGATTAAACGCATACAAAATGCTGTTAGCTCCCCCTAGTGGGCTTCCTAACGTAGGTCATTAGGTTACTAAAGTTCAAACCGTTCTTCTAGATCACAGGTGTCAAACTGCCGGCCCTCCAGCTGTTGGGAAACTACAACTCCCATCATGCATTTGTATAATCTATAACAGTGGGAATGATGGGAGTTGTAGTTTCCCAACAGCTGGAGGGCCGGCAGTTTGACACCCCTGTTCTAGATCAAATGAGACCTCTAGAGGCCGATTTAGTGTATTAAACTAAATCCAATGCGTTTTTCAGATGTGCATCCAAAATGTACCCAAAAGTACGTTGTGCTTTTGGATCCGTTCTTCGGTCTCCAAAAGCGCACTCCATTGTTACCTATGGGGATTTCATTTGCGTAAAACGCAAGTAGAATTGACATGTCCAATTTTTAAACGGATCCGAAAAGCGCATCGAAAAGACGCAAGTAGACACGCATCGGCGATCACTCGTCTGAACACCGATGCGTGTTTTGCATTGAAACCAATGTAAATCAAACCGCACATTGTTAGATACGTTTTTTGGATCCGTTTTGGGTCCGAAAAATGGATCCGAAAAAGGATCTGAAAAACGTTGTGTGAACATACCCTAGGTCCTCTGGGCTGGCTGTATCGGTAGTCCCCGGGCTTCATCAGACACTAGAAATCTCCTTTGATTGCCGTGGTCTGTGACTGCAGCATAATCAAAGGGTTAGACGCCGGGGATCGGAGCTTTCCTCCAGTCCTTGCAGATCACAGAGACGGCTCTAGGAATGTAGCTCTTAACTGCAGCTGCAAACCCCCCTCTTCCCCCTCCACCCTCTGTAGCCAGAGATGTCTTTTTTGGTGTCGCTGCAGACAGATGACCTGCACTGCCCTCCGACTTTTTCGTTAAAGGGTTGAAGATAACAAATGTAAAGATAGGTATGTGTAACCAATTCCTAACCGGGCCATTTAACCACTCCCCTTTCCCGACAGTCTCCTTTTCCGCAGTACATGCGGGTTATAACGCTAGAACACTTTTTCACGCTCTTATTCAACTAATTTTTTTTCACTTTTTTATGTTAGGCTCTATTTTTATGTAACTTTTACATTAATTTTTAATGAGGGGCAGTAAAATTGTCTTTTTTTTAATTTTTTTTACTTTTTTAGAAAAAAAATTAGGGAAAATAGTAAATGAGTCTTTTTCACAGTTTTTTAAAATTTTATTGTTAAACAACAAAAGTTTTGCTAAGATCAGTTGAACAATCGTGTCACTCTTCTGTCATCGATGTTTATACACAGGCGATATAAAGTTTTAGGGTCGTCAGAACGGGGCTTAGAGTTGCGGTTTGGGGTGGTTATTTTTTTTTATAGTATTTTATTTGTGTTTTGTTTTTTAATTATCCATAAGGAGGGCGATTTCTGAGTACATAACTGCACATTGGATAAAAACCAGTTCACACCTGGATGCAGAAAAGCCACAGCATCATACTGGGGACATTGCTCAAGTGCAAAAATACTGCGTGATTGTGATACCAGCAATTACCCTCCTCATGGATAGAAGGAGTGCGAGTGCACTCGTTCACCAGTATTTTTTCACTTGCGCAATGTCACCGGTATGGTGCTGCAGCTTTTCTGCATCCTGGTGTGAACTGGTTCTTACCCAATGTGCAGTTATGTACTAAGCAATCGCCCCCCCATGTAGATAGTAGATATGTGAGCGAGAGATCATCCGTATCTGTCTCTGTGCGGCTTCTCCCATGTAGCTCTTGGTTGAGGCTCTTACTGGTTCTTCTCCAATCTTCGGATCGCAGCTGTGCATTATAGCAGTCCTGCATGCAAGGGGGCACTATTGGCATGACAACCATGATGTGATAGGGCCGTAAGGTACCCAGCGCTAGAGATGCAGTATTACGTCAAGGTTAACCAAAATCTGGATGTAATGTGTATGTGTACATATAATTATAGCGAGAAATATATAGGTGTGTATGATATTATATATATATATTTAGTATATATATAACTATATATACTAATATATATATATATATACATGCATTCATTATCACACAAAAGTGAGGACACCCCCGAGTGACAATGGATGAATTGTGCCCAAAGTGTCAATATTCTGTGTGTCCGCCATTATTTTCCAGCACTGCCTTAAAGGGGTTTTATCGTTACAAAGATCATGTCTCAGATTATGGGGACAGTAAAAATAAGCACTTTTGTAATTGGGTTGCATTACCCTCTGTCACTTGGTTCAGCAGATATGAGCTTCTCTGTAAATCTGTCTTCTATTTCTGCTGTTGCTGGTCGGAACGCCCCCTGATCGTTTGCCGCGCCCTAGACAAGCCCTCTGCACTGTGATTGGCTGGCTAACATTTCATTCAGCCTGTTGGGATACGCCCTTAGACAGGAAACGCCCCGGCCACGCCCCCTGCGCTGAGATTGGCTGCCTGCACACTCTGTGTTTACTCCAATCTGAGATGTTAAAATCGAAAGTGAAACCAAGGTCTGCTGGCTCTATCTACATCTCCCAGCGCTAAGGTGATGATCTGAGCAATTACTGCCTGTTTAAGGGACTTTTGGCAAGAGGTTGATTCGCCTCCTCACAGGTCCAGTCCTTAAGCTGCTACTTGGAAAAGAGGGCGTTCTGTTCCTCAGATCGAATGAAAGCCCCGCCTCCTTATGACATCATCATCTGTAGTGTATAACATAAGGATTCAACAATGTGTCTGTATAAGCTGCTTGTATAGTGCAGTGTTTCGCTGATCCACTCTGCAAGATAAAGGTTAGGAGTTCAAGTCCCATCAGTATTTTTTTTTATTTTTTTTATTTTCCTTTTATAAATTGTACACATATGTAAAGATATGAAAATATATGTGTAGACATCTATAATTTTATTTATATACACACACAAAGCTCCCCTATATAGTGTCCTATCCTCGCAGTCACACCAAGCACTTCCAACATATGTGATTACAATGCATATATTCTGGGGATGAGACATGATTATAGGGGAGCTATGTATGTGTATATATACATTATAGAGATTAACATATATATCTTTAAGGGGTCTTCTACTTTATGTGTAGAATTTAGGGGGGGGGAAATAACTCGTGGGGGACTAAAACTCCAAACCCCTCGTTGTAAGCAATACTCTATCACTGCTCTACACACTGCACCACCAGCCCAAGTTAGTACAAGCTGGGGCAGGGTCTTCTCTCAAAGCTGATTGTTCAACCCCCATTGTTTTCATCACATGCCCATGACAGCATGCAGTGATCTTACTTGAAGCTTGATTTGATGTTGAGTAAAGATCTCTGCCTGTTGTCAGCACAATTTGGGTGAAACACCACTCAAAGTAACAGCTGCTGGCTTTCAGTGTCATTTGTGTGTAAACTAAGACATTAACGGTGCTTGCTGGAGCCCAAGGCTGCAGACATAAGCATGCAGGAGGCTACAAGCTGTTATAAACCGGGACAACCTTCTGCATCCCCTGCTTCAAACAAAAATGATGATGTCACAGTTCTTCAGTGAGGGGAGACACGCCTCCTGGGAGGAGAGACACGCCTCCTGGGAGGAGAGACACGCCCCTGGATTTCAAACTCAATCTGAGAAAATTAGCTGAACAGCCCCAACAGCTCAAACGATAACACCCCTTTAACTCTCTTGGGCATGGAGGTCACTAGAGCTTCACAGGTTGCAACCACTGGAATCCTCTTCCCTCCTCCATGATGACATCACGGGGCTGCTGGATGTTACAGACCTTGCGCTCCTCCACCTTCTGTTTGAGGTTGCCCCACAGATGCTCCATAGGGTTTAGGTCTGGAGACATGCTTATATATGTGTGTGATATATATATAATTGACACGGGGTATGTGGAATCTATGATGGACATCGGGCTCCCCAGGACGGCTGTGCTCTTGTCTTTTGTCCGGGATGCAGGGAGCACCGTCAGTGTATGGCTGCTACAGGGTGATAACTTTGCATTGTCGTCCACTATCAAAGTCAAACTTTACCTCCACGTATCCAGGAATGTGCCAAAAACACAGAGCCCGTGACCGTTTCCTCAGCACAGTCCGGTTTTTAATACACTTTGCTTTGTGCTTCCTTGTTAACCTCTACACCATTGACTTCTTTCTGTTTGCAGGTTGGTACTTTAAGGTATTGTGGAGCCACTCAGTTTGCTACAGGCCAGTGGGCCGGCGTAGAGATGGATGAAGCAGATGGGAAGAACGATGGCAGCGTGGGCGGCATTCAGTATTTTAAGTGTTCACCCAAACACGGTACGAGCGTGGAGATCCGATTGTGTGTTACTCCAGTAACTGTAGAGTAAACGTGGCCATAGACTTAAAGGGGTGCTCCCACCATAGACATTCATGGCATATCGCTAGGATATACCATCACAATATGAAAGGTGTGGGTTCCGTCTCTGAACTGAGACACCGAAAGTGTCAGCTCAGACTGGAGATCCAGTCACGCCTGCACACGGCTCTCCATTCTGTTCTGTGGGAGTTATCAGTACAGGGAAACGGAATGTTTGGCCATACTCAGAACTCCCATAGAACAGAACGGAGAACACAGCGCTCCCCTGTACGGGTCCAACCTCTGGGATAAAACTTAACTTGGGAACGGGCCCCTGAAATTGTTGACTCTGAATATAGAACTGATCAAGCTTGCACATGACTCTCCATTCTGTTATATTGAGTGTAGAACACAGCGCTCCCCTGTAATGGGAACTCCCATAAAGAAGAATGGAGAACACAGCGCTCCCCTGTACTGGGAACTCCCATAGAACAGAAAGGAGAACACAGTGCTCCCCTGTACTGGGAACTCCCATAGAGGAAATGGAGAACACGTGCCCCCCCTTACGGGGAAACTCCCAAAAACAAATGGAAAAACACAGCGCTCCCCCCGTACCAGGAACCCCCCAAGAACAAAGGGAGAACACAGTGCCCCCCTTAGGGAACTCCCATGGGGAAATGGAGAACACAGTGCTCCCCTGTACGGGGGGAACTCCCAAAACAGAATGGAGAAACAAGCCCCCCCCCCTGTACGGAAAACTCCCTAGAACAGAATGGAAAAACACGTTCCCCCCCGTCGGGGGAACTCCCTAGAGGAAAAGGAGAACACAGTTCCCCTGTACGGGAACCTCCCATAAAAAAAATGGAGCACAGCCTTTTTTGGGGCCCCCTTCCCCCCCCCTGACGGGGAATTTCCCCATAAAAAAATGGAGAAACAGCGCTCCCCTTTTGGGGCTTTAAAAATCCCCCTGTACGGGAACTCCCAAAACAGAATGGAGAACACAGCGCTTCCCGTATGGGAACTCCCTAGAACAAATGGAGAAACAAGCGCTCCCCTGTACGGGGAACCCCATGAACAGAATGGAGAACACAGCGCTCCCCCTGTACGGGAAACTCCCATAAAAAAATGGAGAACACAGCGCTCCCCTGTACTGGAACCAAAAACTAAACCCGGCCCCCCCTTAGGGAACCCCAAAGAATGGAGAAAACCAGCGCCCCCCTGTCGGGGAAACCCCATAAAACAATAAAAAAGGCCCCCCGTGGGAACCCCCAAGAGCGAATGGGAAAAGGCCCCCCCTGATGGGAACCCCATAAAAGGGAGAACACAGCGTCCCCTGTACTGGGAACTCCCATAAAATGGGAACCGTCCCTTCCCCCGTACTGGGAACTCCTATAAGCAAATGGAAACACAGCGCTCCCCTTACTGGGAATCCCATAAGCAAAATTTGGGAACACAGCGCCCCCTGTCTAGGAACTCCCCCATAGAACAGAGGAGAACACAGCGCTCCCCTGTACTGGAACTCCCATAGGCAAATGGAAAACACAGTGGCTCCCCTGATGGGAACTCCCATAAGGAGAATGGAAAACCAGTGCTCCCCTGTACGGGAACCCCCATAGAACGAAATGGAGAACACAGCGTCCCCCCTGAAAACCGGGGAACTCCCATAGAACAGAATGGAGAACACAGTGCCCCCTGTACGGGGAACTCCATAGGGAGAAGGAGAACACAGTGCCCCCTGTACTGGGAACCCCCCATAGAACAGAATGGAGAACACAGCGCTTCCCCCTGTACTGGAACTCCCATAAAAAAAATGGAAAAAACAGCGCTCCCCTGTAGGGAATCCCATAGGGGAAAATGGAGAAACAGGCTCCCCCTGTACGGGAACCCCCATAGAAAGAATGGAGAACACACGCTCCCCGTACGGGGAGTTTCCCATAAACAGAATGGGAACACGCGCTCCCCTGTACGGGAACCCCAAGAATGGAGAACCAGGCCCCCCTGTACTGGGAACTCCCATAGAACAAATGGAGAACACAGCGCCCCCTGTACGGGGAACCCCATAGAGCGAATGGGGGAACACAGCGCCCCCTGTACGGGGAATCCCCATAGAACAGAATGGGAACACAGCCCCCCCTGTACTGGAATCCCATAGAGCAGAAGGAGAACACGCACTCCCCTGACTGGGAAAACCCCCATAGAATGGAAAACACGGACCCCCTGTCGGGGAACCCCCATAAATGGAGAACAAGCGCCCCCCCTGTACTGGGAACTCCCATAGAGCAAATGGGAGAAACACAGGCTCCCCGTATCTGAATCCCATAGAGCAAATGGAAACACAGCGTCCCCTGTACAGGAACTCCCATAAAACAAAATGGAGAACACAGCGCCCCCGTACGGGGAACTCCCCATAGAGCAGAAGGAGAACACAGCGCTCCCCTGTACGGGGAACTCCCATAGAGCAAATAGAGATTTGTGCGAAACCCCTGCTGGATTACGGTTATGACATCAGTCTATGGTGGGAACACGGCTTTAAAAGTTGTGTCCAAGATTAAAAAACATGACTGCTTTCTTATAAAAAATAGCACCACCTCTGTCACAGGATGTGTCTGGTATTGCAGCTCCGCTGCATGGAAGTGAATAGGGCTGAGCTGCAATACCAGACACATCCTGTAACTGGGGTGGAGCTGTTTTTGAAAGAGAGCAGCCATGTTTTTTTTTAACCCAGACAACCACAAAAAGGGTTTTCCCCCCGTCCACCTTGTTTTTTGCTCTTGAAATGGAAAAAATTTTTTAATAACATGAATTCAAATTATCACTTTTTTTCTTTTTTCACTCTTTTATTATTTAGTTTTTTTGTAAGAAGGCACATTAATGTTCCAATCTCCAATCAGGTATCTTTGCACCACTGTCCAAGATAAGACGAGCGAACTTACCAAGTAAGACATTTATCAGAAGCTCCTCCAACAAGGCGACCGGTCCCTCCAAATCTACAAAGATCGATCTGAGCCGTGTTACCTCAAAAATTAATACTGGTAAGAGCCATGGGCGGGAGGATTGCATGTAACAAAATATATTTCCACCATTTTCCGGTTTACATGTAGAATTTATTTATATGTTCAGGAGTACTTTTACATAATTACTTTCTTGCGAATTAATCCTGTATTATCTCCCCGGCGCACTCAAATCTGCTGGTGCAGTCACTGTTACATAATTTCTTTTCCTGTACTAACCTGATTAATCCCGTATTATCCCCCCGGCTGCACTCACTATTCGCTGGTGATCACTGTACAACATTCTTATCCGTCTGATCCTGATTACATCCTGTATTATCTCCAGAGTGCACTCATATTCGCTGTGCAGTCACTGTACATACATTCTTATCCCGTCGATCCGATTACATCCTGTATTATCCCCCCAACTGCACCCCATTCTGCTGGGGGTCACTTACATACATTCTTATCCTTCTGATCCTGATTACATCCGTATTTTTCTCCAACTGCCTCACTATTCTGCGGTGCAGTCACTGTTTCATACATTTCTTATCCTGTTGATCCCGATTACATCCTGTATTTTACTCCAGAGCTGCACTCACTATTCTGCTGGTGCAGTCACTGTACATACATTACTTATCCTGTACTGATCCTGAGTTACATCCTGTATTATCCTCCAGAGCTGCCTCACTATTCTGCTGGTGCAGTCACTGTGTACATACATTACTTATCCTGTACTGATCCTGAGTATACATCCTGTATTATACTCCAGAGCTGCACTCACTATTCTGCTGGTGCAGTCACTGTACATACATTACTTATCCTGTACTGATCCTGAGTTACATCCTGCATTATCCTCCAGAGCTGCATTCACTATTCTGCTGATGAAATCTGTAATATATAAGCCTGTAATGAGCGTCCTGTCTCCTCACAGGGCTGCCTCCCTTCAAGAAGAACTCCACGTTTATTCAAAGCAACGACGAGTCCTTGAATTCTACCTCTTTGAAGAAAGGTGATAACACAGTGATGGTCACTTTGGGGGGATTAGGTTGTAATTCCACCTCTGATGGCAGCTATTGGCTTGTTTGACCCATGCCCTACCTGTGCCGGCTGGACTTACAATTAGGCTGGGTTCACACTTTGTGGTACTGCATGTGGATTGTGAATGCAGAATTTGGAACACAAGTGAATTGTGGGTTAATTAAACAAAAAAAATAAAGTTTTTAAATTGCTTGCACTTTTGATGTAGTTAAAAAACACAACGTGTGAACGCAGCCTAAGATACCTCTGCAGTGTGATGAGTGATGGGAATAAACTGCATGCTCTCTGGTGTGTTTGGATCTATGGAGTTTTTATATTTTGGTGTCTCTATGTATATGTATCTTTATGATACACTAAAATTCCTTTAATCCAACACTGATGTGACCTCCTAGATAGTTAACCGCTTGAGCAGCAGACCCGAAAAAGCCCAAATATAGCACAATATTAGCAGCGCTCTATAAACACCAAAATACAATCAATTAACTCCTTAACCCACCTGGACGTATGAGTACATCCTTGTGGCGTTAAGGAGTTGTGCAGCGGGATCGCAACGCATTCCCTCTACACAGCCGCCGGGTGTTAGTGGCTAATTGCAGCTAACACTCAGCGATTAAGCGCGGGGAGGCGTCGGCGCCCAACCACCCCCCACGTGCGCACTGTTTAACCCCTTAGACGCCCACGGCAAAGATGGCCCCGTTCTTCACTCCGGTCGGAGCCGGATCCGGTGGCTGAACATGGCAGCGGGAAGCCTGGTGAAGGCTTCCATCGCTTTCATGTTTTTATTTGCCCCACTTTCGTCCCCAGGCAGGAAGTGGGGAAATCGCCATCCTGGTACACCCTAATGCATTGTCTATGCAGTGCATTAGGCTGTATAAATGATCGCACCCCCTAGTGGTGAAGCGCCCTAGGTGGACTCAGTTAAAAAGAAAAGAAAAAAAAAAGTTTTAAAGTATAAAAAATAAAAATAAAATAAAAAAATTAAACGCGCAAATTGCCCCGCTTTCACTATTTTACAAATAAAATAATAAAAAATTAGACGTATTTGGTGTCGCCTCGTCTGAAAAAGTCCGATCTATTAAAATATAACTTCACTTATCCCGTATGCTGAACACCGTAGAGGAAAACAAATTCCAAACACCAAAATTGCGTTTTTTGGTCACTTCATGTGCTATAAAAATTGGAATAGAAGTGATCAAAAAAGTTCTATGCATTCCAAACTGCTATCAATAAAAATTACGCTTCAGCCCGCAAAAAATGCCGCCTCACTGACGTCTGTAGGTGTTAGCACAAAAATGTCATTGGTAGCACAAAATGGCGGCGCGGCGCAAATTTAAAAAATAGAAAATGTTTGGAATTTTTTTACGCCACCAAAACATAACGGAAACTCTACATGTTTGGTATTTCCGGATGCGTATCAACCTGTAGAATACAGAGAACACATCACTTTTACCGAAGATTGAACGCCGCAAAAACAAAACTCCCGCAAACATGGCGCAAGTAAATTTTATTCCATGGTATATTCTATGGTACGATAAATGACACCGTTAGAAAGTACAACTTGTACTGCAAATTAATGGCCCTCATATGTCTCTGTAAGTGGAAAAATAAAAAAAGTTATGGCTTTTGGAAGGCGGGGAGGAGAAAAATGAAGTCATATTTTTTTTCTTTGGAGGGATTAAGGGGTTAATATAGGAATTTTTTTCAAAAAGCGTTTCTGCTTTTTTTTAGGATACATGAAAATTTGAAGATCTTTTCGCACATCTTTGAATCAAAACTGTAGTCGCCCATCGACTACTAAATACAGATGAGACCTTACTCTGACGTCTTACCTCACTTGGCAGCTCCCAGCTACTCAAAGTCCCCAGGGCTGACTACATCGATATTCCCCAGGCTCCCATAAGGCACTGGGAATCCTGGTGACCCAATGGAGCAGGGAAATCCCCTTTGAATATGCTGCGACCACAGACTGCGGCAACCAAAGGGTTAAATGGTGGGGATCAGAGGCTTCACCGCTCTCTGCTGTTTACAGAGACTACTCTAGGAATGGCGGTGTTAACTACAGTTACGTTTCTAGCGCATTTGCGGCGCTGGGAGTTGCAAGCCCTCTCTCTGCAACTACAACAGAAAACACTACCCGCCGCCGTCAAAAGACAATGAGCGGTCGTTAAAAGGTTTATAGGTATGTTCACGTGGCTTATTTTGACGTGGTTTTGGACGAGGTTTTCAGAGCGTTACCTCGTCCAAAAAGCTTTCAAAACGCCCCCTGTTCATTGCATTGATTCTTATGTAAGGGTATGTTCACACAGCGTCTTCACTCCGTATGAACATACGCTTTTCTGATGCGTCTCTGGGTCCATCAGAACGGACCCAGAGACGCATCTAACAATTAGCAGTGACTTTATCACTACCGGCAATGCACACACGCAGCAGCGTTCACATGAGAGATCGCCGCTGCGTGTTTGCATCGCGCCTGTCAGGTCCGTCTTACGGATGTGATCAAAGAAATGACATGCAATTCTTTGATCGCATCCGCAAGACGGACCCGACAGACGCGATGCAAACACGCAGCGGCGATCTCTCATGTGAACGCCGCTGCATGTTCCTCGGTGCTGGCAGTGATAAAGTCACTGCTAATTGTTAGATGTGTCTCTGGGTCCGTTCTGAGGGCGCCGTGTGAACATACCCTAAAACCTCGTTATAGTTCACAGACGACGAGGTTTTTACACGCTACTTTAGAAACGCTGAAAAAGAAGTGTCGTCAATTCTTGAAGTGTGTTTTAGGCGCGTTTGGAGTGCATTTTTCTGCGCGGTTTTTGACCTGGCTATTAATTTTGTATAGGTGAAAACCTCACCCAAAACCACGCCGAGAAACGCCTCTAAAATCTGTTCTGAAGAAGCGCATTTCAGGCGAGGTTTTGATGTGGTTTTGGGCGAGGAAACAAGGTTTTCACCCATCCAAATTAATGGCCAGGACAAAAACCGCACTGGAAACGCGCCGAAAAACGCATCTAAAACACGCTTCAAGAATTGAAATGACACTTTTTCAGCGTTTCCAAAGAAGCGCGTAAAAACCTTGTCTTGTGTGAACTCGTGTTTACTTAGGAATCATTTAAATGAACTGGGGGCATTTTGGAAGCTTTTTTCGCAAGGAAACGCTCTGAAAACCTAATCCAAAAACCAGGTCAAAATAAGCCGTGTGAACATGGCCTAAGGGAACCTGTCGGCTACTTTATGCTGCTCAAACTGCGGGCAGTATGAAATGGCTGCGAGTTATCCCATCCTAACCAAGCAACCACTGCAACATTTCAGGGTAAAACACCCCACAATGTTGGGCCAGGTACTGGGAAGCTGATGTGTGGCTCCTCCCTGCCCCCTCACCTGAACTGATCGCTCTCTCCTGTGTTTACCTACAGGAAGAGAGCTGTCGGCTTAGCTGAGTGGGAAGCCAAATATCATACTCCTCTCTTGCGGCTTCCGGGGCTGCGTCACTCCATACCCGGCGCAACATCACTGCTGCAGAATTTTAGGATACAACCTACATGGTTGGGCTCGGGGTCTCCTGCAGCTGTTTCATGCTTCCTGTCGCTCGGGCAGCATAAAGTAACTGAGAGGCTCCCTTTAAATCATCACTGGGCCGAAGGGTGGAGGCCGAACCGCCTGGGTCCACCCCTCTTCCCACCCAGCAACGCTCCCGGACCGCGCACCAAACCGCCATGATTTGCATAGGCGACTCCCTCAAGGCCACTTTAAATATTCCAGATTATCAGACTATCATAGAGGATTGCAAAACGTTTCTTTATTTTGGGTTCTTTCCTCTAGATTCATGAAAGGTTAAAAGAAATTCTGCAAATATCACTCTGTGGTGCAGTCCTGTACAAGGAGCAAGTGCCAGATTATCAGATTTTTTAGTTGATAAGTGTTGGATTATTGGATTTTGAAAGTAATCAATATGTTATGTGTATCTGTAGTTCTACATATGATGAATGCATGCGTGTGTGTGTGTGTATATGTGTGTGTGTGTATATATATATATATATATATATATATATATATATATATATATAATGTATGTAAAGGCATGCATACAATAGGAGAGTCCATACAGCTGCTGTGGGGGAGGATGGCCGAGCCCCGGCGGCCCTATGGCCCTAATGCAGATCTTGTATTCCTCGTGGTGCCTCCGTTCTCGCCTTTTGTGGTTATAGTTGCTTTCTCTGTCTTATTCGGCTTTTCAGCGTTCGGTATCGGATCCAGCAGCCTTTCTTCGTGCTCTTTCTCCTCATCATCATCCTGCTCCTATCTGGAGACCAAGCCGCCCCTCCCCAGTCATCGCCATCAGCCCCAGACCACTGTGCTCAGACCCCGGTCCTCTACATTAAGGACTGGTAATGTTGTGTCACTGTGGTCACCTGGTTGTGTTGCGGCTCCAGACATTCCTGTACCTGCACAGAAACCTCCCTCTTTTGCACTTTAGATACTCGAGCTTCTATCCCACTAATTCTTATGTACTATAATTATAACGCTTTAAAGGGTGTTCTGACCATGTTACTTCACAGAGCTTCTCTTCACAGCCAGCTTCAGGCTCCCACTTCCTGTTCAAGCTGTGGACAATTCTACAGCTTCAGACTCCCTCTTCCTGTTCAGGCCGTGAGCATTTCTTCAGTTTCAGATCCCACTTCCTGTTCAGGCTTTGGGTGTTACTAAAGTCTTAGGTTCCCACTTCCTGTTCAGGCTGTGGGCGGTTCTACAGCTATAGGCTCCCACTTCCCGTTCAGGCTGTGAGCAGGTCTATAGCTTTAGGCTCCCACTTACTCTTTAGGCTGTGAGCAGGTCTATAGCTTTAGGCTCCCACTTCCTCTTTAGGCTGTGAGCGGGTCTATAGCTTTAGGCTCCCACTTCCTGTTCAGGCTGTGGGCGGTTCTAACAGCTATAGGCTCCCACTTCCTGCTCAGGCTGTGGGCGGTTCTACAGCTATAGGCTCCCACTTCCTGCTCAGGCTGTGGGCGGTTCTACAGTTTCAGGCTCCCACTTCCTGCTCAAGCTGTGGGCGGTTCTACAGTTTCAGGCTCCCACTTCCTGCTCAAGCTGTGGGCGGTTCTACAGTTTCAGGCTCCCACTTCCTGCTCAAGCTGTGGGCGGTTCTACAGTTTCAGGCTCCCACTTCCAGTTCAGGCTGTGGGCAGTTCTACAGCTTCAGGCTCCCTCCTAATGTTCAGGCTGTGGGTGGTTCTACAGTAACTGCTGACGTTTCAGCTCTGCTTTTCTTAACTAAGCCTGTTAGAGGGACATTGGTGATGAAGGGGCCTAACCAGCAAGGCACCAGCCTACAGAGCTCTAGAGGGATACATTTTGTCAGTAAGAAACATAACCAAGCTCCTGTGCTGCTGATAAGACACAGCAGGAAGTAACGTCACATTCCCAGCCACTTCCAGAGCAGAGAGGGGGTGGTCTGTAAGCAGGAGATAAGACCTGCTCTAGCTCTGAAAAGAAGCAATGTATTTGGTAATACTCTTTGTCTTCACCTACATGGTCAAAGCCAATCAATATGGTGAGAGTGCCCCTTTATCTGAAGTCACTTTAGATACTGTACTGTGGAATTATGGGTAATTTCCCAATCACGCTTTGCACTTTTTACGTTGGTGCAGTATTGTCAGGAAGTCTTTCTATCACAATGATGTACTGTTGGGCTTTCCACGCCTTGTCCTTGCACCCCCTTCACCACATCTCCTCCTATCTCTATATGTGCGCCCTCCTCCTGCTTCATTACGTGGACTCTCTTTGCAGGTCATCAGATCCCTGTATCATCCTCTATGGGGAGCCCAACCTCCGAGCAGACGGAGTTCCAGCCGGGTGACCGGGTTCTTGTGGTCGGTCAGAGACTTGGCACCGTCAGATTTTATGGCAAAACAAGCTTTTCCCCAGGTGAGTCCCATACATACAACCTGCTTGGTGGATGCAGTGCTTTAGTATGGACGCAGATCAGTGCTGGCCGCCCTATAGGCCCTCAGCATTGGTATAAATTGTGCCCATTTCCATTATGCTAGAGGTCCACCTCCTCTAATAACTAATCAGCCGGCTTATACTGGTCTGCGGCTCGGCCTGGTGGGTCCGGGCTCCATGATTAAAGGGGTTTTGCCACGAAGTAAAATTGTTATGGGAAGCTTGCAAATGAAATAACAAACATTTTCACCATTCATTATTATTAATAATTCTGCACCGTTTTTGATTTAGCTGCTCCTTTAGTGATCCATTGTTTACAGCTTGTCTCCAGGGGATACGACCAGGGCTGAGAGCTCCTCACTCCTGGTCGCACATGCTCAGACATCACCTCTCCTCTCAGGCAGCTACTGAGTGTTCAAACCCCAGGTGCTGTCACTCTACTCCCATCCTCTGAACTCCTTATTAATTAGTCAAACAGTGCAAATAAAACAGAAACCTCAATGAGGTCTGTGCATTGATAAAGAGAAATAAAATCCACAGGTTTGGTTCCTGCAGGGATTTGAACCTAGGACCCTTGTGCCTGGAGGCAAAAACTTTATCTCTCAGCTACTCACAATGCTTTACATAAACAGACCTTTCTTTGATTAGAGAGAGGAAGGGCCTGGTGATGTCATCCTGCTGGGTCACATGATCTGCAATTCAAACAAATCACACACACCCCCTTCTGAGCACACAGAACTGAAGAGCTGGATGCAGGAGGTATGAAATGAGATCGTGGCAAAACCCCTTTAACCTGTGCTATTCAAATAGTGGTTTTGACCATTTCTGGATGTGTTTCAACCACAGATGGTTTGCGTAGGATAAGAATATTCTGTATTCAGATTTGCTTTCACGAATGATGTCACCTTAGTTCTGAAGTGGTTTTCTTCATTTTCACTATCCTGCTCTGTGCAGCACAGTTGTTTTCATGCTGCCGGTGCTTGTTGTTGGTGAGATTGTACAGGAGTACAGGTCATATGATTCCTCTCCTTTCTCCCACTTACAAGTGTAAGGTGCACAATACTGCTGTAATTACATACACACATTGAGATGTATATGTATGTATGTATCATATACATATAAAGGTAGATACATTCATCCACACACAGTCACATTGGTTTGCACACTTGCATGCTCTCGCACTCGCTCATACACTGAGGTCCATAAATATTTGGACAGAGACAACATTTTTCTAATTTTGGTTCTGTACATTATCACAATGAATTTTGAACAGAACAATTCACATGCAGTTGAAATTTAGCCTTTCAGCTTTAATGTAAGCAACTAAAGAATTTTTCGATCGCCCGCTGACTTTTGAGGGGAGGACGGTGCAGGTTGTTCATCTGCAGCGACGTCTTTTGGTGTCGCTGCAGACCTTGGGGTTTGTAGCGTCCGGCGGCGCAGCAGCGCTGGTAGCAGGGCTGTACTTCACAGCCCTGTTCCCAGCGCAGGTTCTGCAAGCGCTGGAGAGTGGCCCTAATCGCTGCTCGTGTTAAACTGACATAGTAATGTATTAGCACATTCATATATGCTAATACATTATAATCTAAGTGTTAAAACATGTAAAACGGTTCTCCCTTCATGGGATTTAAAAAAAAAAAAAAAAGTTAAAGGTAAAAAAGTGTAGAAAAAAAAATATTTTGTAAAAAATAATTGTGCATACATTACACACAAAAAAACAAAATCTACACATATTAGGTATCCACACGACCGTAATAACCTGTAGAATTAATCTAACAAGTTAAGTGTGAAATGTGACTGGTGTAAAAAAAAAAAAAATAAAAAAAAAAATAAAAGAAATTTGAAAAAAAATTCTGCAACAATTTATAAGTGAACTTAAATTATTTCTCCAAAAAGTGCAACTTGTCCCGAATAAAACGAGGCCTCACACAGCTGATGCTGTGTTTCCTCCATTTGAACGCTCTGCTTTGCCTTTACTGCGGCGGTTTTAGGTTGCTGTTTGTTTTTGGCCTTTCCGTCTGAAGTTTAGTCTTTAAAGGGGTGCTCCGGGACTGAACAATGCCCATTCATCGTCAGGGCATCAGTGAAAATAGAAGAGAAGACTCCTACTTACCTCCTGGACACTTCCGTTTATTCCAGGCTGCCGGTCCGTTCATCCCGGGCTGAAACAGTGAACATTCAACGTTCATGTGACAGATCCAGCCAATTACAGGCCAGAAAGGTCACATGCAGGTGATGTTGTGGCCTGTGATTGGCTGGAGTTCTCATGTGAACGATGGACGTTCACTCGTTACTTTCTGGCTGAACGGACCGGCAGCCGGGAGTGAACAAGAGCATCCGGGAGGTAAGTACGAGTCTTCTCTTCTATTTTTACTCATACCCCAATGGATGAACGAGCAATGATCAGTCCCAGAACATCCCTTTAACAAGTGAAATGCTGTTCAATTGGGTTGAGATCAGGTGACTGACTTGGCCATTCAAGAATATGCCTTTCAAGAATATACTTCTTTGCTTTAATAAGCTCCTGGGTTGCGTTGGCTTTATGTTTTGGGTCATTCTGTAGAATGAAATGCCGACCAATCAGTTTGGCTGCAGTTGACTGCATTTGAGCACACTGTGTGTCTGTGAATACCTCAGTCTTCATCTGGCTGCTTCTGTCCCGTGTCATATCAGCAATAAACACTAGTGACCCTGTGCCACCGGCAGCCATGCATGCCCAAGCCATCACACTTCCTCCGCGGTGATGTGGCATGCTTTGGTTCAGTAGTTGTACCGCACCTTCGCCATACTTTTTTCTTCCATCATTCTGGTGGAGGTTGATCTTGGTTTCATCTGTCCAAAGAATGTTCTTCCAGAACTGTTCTGGCTTTTTAAGATATTTTTTTTTTTTTTGTTTTTTTTTTAGCAAAGTCCAATGTAGCCTTCTTATTCTTGAGGCTCATGAGTGGCTGCACCGTGCAGTGAACCCTCTGTCTTTCATGCAGTCTTGTCTTTATGGTAGATTTGATATTGATACGCCTACATCCTGGAGAGTGTTGGTCACTTGGTTGGCTGTTGTGAAGGGGTTTCTCTTCACCATGGAAATTATTCTGTGATCATCCACCACTGTTGTCTTCTGTGGATGACCAGGTCTTTTTGCCCTGATGAGTTCACCAGTGCTTGCTTTATTTCTCAGGGTGTACCAAAATGTAGATTTTGCCGCTCCTAATATTGTAGCAATTTCTCGGATGGGTTTTATCTGTTTTCGAAGCTTAAGGATGGCTTGTTTCACCAGCACGGAGAGCTCATTTGACCGCATGTTTTCTTCACAACAATATCTTCTCAATGCAAGCACCAAACCTCGATTCAACTCCAGGCCTTTTATCTGCTTAGTTGAGAACTACATAAAAAAGGAATTGCCCACACCGGCACATGAAACGGCCTTTGAGTCAGTTGTCCAATTACTTTTTGTCCCTTTAAAAACAGGGGGGCACAGGGATTTTTTTCAGTGTTGGAAGGGTTTTTACATTTGTTTTGCTGTCTGTGCCCACGTTAAGAAGATTTCTCGTCATGTGCTGCTGTGGCATGCTGGAACTTGTCGTTCCACAGCTACTATCTGCTGTGGAACATGGAACTACAAGTGTCAGCATTCCCCATAAGCCTCCGTTTGTAACTAGGGGACATAGGTAAGTCGGAACGGTGTAAGTCGGGGACTGCCTGTAATACTAGAATATGTTTCAGTAAGCAGGTAAAAAAACAAACCTGATTCTGTGTCAGTGTCCAACTATATATGGACCTAACTGTACACTTGTACTTGCTCGAACTTACACACTAGTACTCACTTGCACACACATTTTTACATACTCGCACACTTGTAGTTGCACCGGCACGCTGGGCGCCCGCTTGCACCGGCTCGCTGGGCGCCCGCTTGCACCGGCTCGCTGGGCGCCCGCTTGCACCGGCACGCTGGGCGCCCGCTTGCACCGGCTCGCTGGGCGCTACGCTTGCACCGGCTTGCATACTCACAGTTCTCTAAATAGTCAGGTCAAATTAAGAACTAAGTATTTGTATTTTTTTTTTTTTTTTGAGATCCTGCTTTTTGATTATCATTTTTTATTTTTGTAATTCTAAATTGTGCAGCATCTCTGCCCCTTTCTATGTTATATGCAAAATGAAAATACAAATACTTAGATTATATATGTCATACTAGATTTAACGGAATATTTTTGTTGTTGAGGTTCACCTCAAGTATAAAACGCACAGGATCAAAGTGGTCACATTCCTGCGGTTGTGTGCTATGGACATCATAGAGGAGGCTGCCCCGCTTATAGCCTGACCCCACCTGACTCTCTATGAGCCCACGCCTGCAGACTGTTTCAGGAGTGTGTTCAGCGGCCGCCATGTAATCACACATCTCTGCGGCGGCCGAACTCCATCGAGGTGCGGCGATCAGTAATGGGTTAAAAGCCTGGGAGCAAAGGCTCATTAAACGCTTTAGCATCGAAAGCTTAAGCATCGCAAAGAAAAGTGCCGGTGTCAGTCACTGAATGGAATCAGAGTAAGTGAATTACATATTGATTTTCTCTCTCACCTGGGTGACAGGCCGCATCGCCGGCGCCACGGGCGAGATCGCACTTGACCGGTCGCTGTCACTGCACATGCATATGCTGAGCGCTGCCCATGTAATGCTGTTTTATGTGTGGTCAGGTTAAATATCCGTGTTTGCCGTCACTGGTGAAGAGGCTGGAGCGCTCGTCTGTCACAGTTACCTACAAAGGAAAAAATATGTACAGGGTGAGTTACAAGTCCTAGGACAAACTATTTCAGGAACCAAAAGGAAAACGATCTGAATACCCCAGAAAGTAGGAGTATTCAGATCGTTTTCCTTTTGGGGGAAAGAGTGGGGGGCCCTCTTTTTAAGGCTATGTCCAGAACATGGACGCCATCTTGAAATCCGCTATATTAGAACAAGGGCAAGTTTTTTTCCAATGGGAAGGTGGTCATGTAGCCTATCAAAGAAGACGACCTATGCCTGAATCATGGACGCCATCTTGAAAGCCGCTATATTGGATCAAGGACAAGTTTTTCCAATGGGAAGGTGGTCATGTAACCTATCAAAGAAGACAACCTATGCCTGAATCATAACCGTCATCTTGAAAGCTACCGTATTGGATCAAGGACAAGTTTTTTCAAGGGGAAGGTGATCACCTAGTATATCAAAGAAGACGACCTATTCCTGGAACATGGGCGCCATCTTGAAAGCCGCCATATTGGATCAAGGATAAGTTTTTTCAATGGGAAGGTGATGATCTTGCATATCGAAGAAGACAACCTATGCCTGGAACATGGACGCCATCTTGAAAGTGGCCATATTGGATCAAGGATAAGTTTTTTCAATGGGAAGGTGGTCATTTAGCCCATCGAAGAAGACGATTATGCTTGGAACATGGGTGCCATCTTGAAAGCCGCCATATTGGAACAAGGTCAAGTTTATTCAGTGGGAAGGTGATCACCTAGCCTATAAAAGAAGGCAACCTATGCCTGGATCATGACCGCCATCTTGAAAGCCTCCATATTGGATCAAGGACAAGTTTGTCCAATGGGAAGGCGGTCATATAGCCAAGACGACTAGAATTGTCTGAGAAACCAATTGCCTCAGTCAGATTTGCAATATCTCTTGTGGTTCAAAAGTAATCGATACAGAAAGTGCTTATTGGGTCCATAATGATTAGATCCAGCGTCTTCAGCTCTGTATTCGACACCAGGGACAACACATTGAACACGTCCGATAGCTTCTGCTGTTGTTGCAGGTTTCAGATGTGATTGCATCAATCGATTTCTGAGACTATTCTGTTCTTCTTTGATCGGCTACACGATCACCTTCCCATTGGAAATACTTGCGTTGATCCAAAATGGCGGCTTTTTAAGATGGTGGCCATGTTGCGGATGTAGCCTAATACCTCCCCATTACTTGCTGGGGGATTCAGGTCATTTTATCTTAAGTTTCGGAAGTAATGTGTCCTGGAACTTTTGACCCAACCCTGTAGGAAGTCCCATGAATTGTAGGATATCTTGGACCAGGACTCTGAGCGCTATGTTTGACAAAGGGCTAGTTTAACCAAGGGAGGCTACAAGTGTGTCTTTTTGGGCGGGCGTATGTCAGGCAATGCTCCCAATGTTTGTCAGGCTTAGATGAGATCATATATCACGTCACACAATGTGCTGGATATTACCTGTCAGGCGGCCGACCATGTAGGTGCGTCTGGATTATTAGGGGGGTAAGAGGGGGCCTAGACAGGAGGCGCCAGAATTATTTGACCTGAATTTTTCTAAGGTGAATGTGCTCGGCTTGTTTCAGGAAAGGTAAGGTGTTTGCTGTTAGTCGAAGGCCCGATCTAACCGGTAAAGATTTACATTAAGATTTATTATAATTGTCAGTAGTAAATCAGACCCATAAATTAATAGAAATTTAAAAATAGGATCTCCAGATCAGACCGGTAAACTCCCTGACAGCAGATCAGACGTCAAGACTCTGTTAGAACCCAGATCAAACCTCTAGACTGAGTCCTGTCCCGGGGCCGAAGCCATGGACTGGGTCGGCACCCCCGGTGGGGGGAGCCTTGGACTGGGTCAGGACAAGGTTGTATATGTAGGAGCACAAATTGAACATACTATTTATTCCCTAAGTGGGTCCCTATTGGTTGGGGCTGCATAGTGAGTGGGTCACTATCGGTTGGGGGTACATAGTGAGTGGGTCACTATCGGTTGGGGCTGCATAGTGAGTGGGTCACTTTCTGTTGGGGCTGCATAGTGAGTGGGTCACTATCTTTTGGGGCTGCATAGTGAGTGGGTCACTATCGTTTGGGGCTGCATAGTGAGTGGGTCACTATCGTTTGGGGCTGCATAGTGAGTGGGTCCCTATCGGTTGGGGCTGCATAGTGAGTGGGTCACTATCGTTTGGGGCTGCATAGTGAGTGGGTCACTCGGTTGGGACTGCATAGTGAGTGGGTCACTCGGTTGGGGCTGCATAGTGAGTGGGTCACTCGGTTGGGGCTGCATAGTGAGTGGGTCACTATCTGTTGGGGCTGCATAGTGAGTGGGTCACTCTCTTGTGGGGCTGCATAGTGAGTGGGTCACAATCGTTAGGGGCAGCATAGTGAGTGGGTCACTCGGTTGGGACGGCATAGGGAGTGGGTCACTCGGTTGGGGCTGCATAGTGAGTGGGTCACTCGGTTGGGGCTGCATAGTGAGTGGGTCACTATCGGTTGGGGCTGCGTAGTGAGTGGGTCCCTATCGGTTGGGGCTGCGTAGTGAGTGGGTCCCTATCGGTTGGGGCTGCGTAGTGAGTGGGTCCTATCGGTTGGGGCTGCGTAGTGAGTGGGCCACTCGGTTGGGGCTGCGTAGTGAGTGGGCCACTCGGTTGGGGCTGCGTAGTGAGTGGGCCACTCGGTTGGGGCTGCGTAGTGAGTGGGCCACTCGGTTGGGGCTGCTTAGTGAGTGGGTCACTCGGTTGGGTCTGCTTAGGGTGTGTGTCTCTCGGTTGTGGCTGCGTTGTGTGTGGGCCTCTCGGTTGGGGCTGCATAGTGAGTGGGTCACTCGGTTGGGGCTGCGTAGTGAGTGGGTCACTCGGTTGGGGCTGCGTAGTGAGTGGGTCCCTATCGGTTGGGGCTGCGTAGTGAGTGGGTCACTCGGTTTGGGGCTGCGTAGTGAGTGGGTCACTCGGTTGGGGCTGCGTAGTGAGTGGGTCACTCGGTTGGAGCTGCGTAGAGTGGGTCACTCGGTTGGGGCTGCGTAGTGAGTGGGTCACTCGGTTGGGGCTGCGTAGTGAGTGGGTCACTCGGTTGGGGCTGCGTAGTGAGTGGGTCACTCTCGGTTGGGGCTGCGTAGTGAGTGGGTCCCTATCGGTTGGGGCTGCGTAGTGAGTGGGTCCCTATCGGTTGGGGCTGCGTAGTGAGTGGGTCCCTATCGGTTGGGGCTGCGTAGTGAGTGGGTCCATATCGGTTGGGGCTGCTGAGTGAGTGGGTCACTATCTGTTGGGGCTGCATAGTGAGTGGGTCACTATCGGTTGGGGCTGCATAAGGAATGGGTCCCTATCGGTTGGGGCTGCCTAGTGAGTGGGTCCGTATCGGCGGCGCCTGCTTAGTGAGTGGGTCACTCTCGGTTGGGGCTGCATAGTGAGTGGGTCCCTATCGGTTGGGGCTGCATAGTGAGTGGGTCCCTATCGGTTGGGGCTGCATAGTGAGTGGGTCCCTATCGGTTGGGGCTGCATAGTGAGTGGGTCCCTATCGGTTGGGGCTGCATAGTGAGTGGGTCCCTATCGGTTGGGGCTGCATAGTGAGTGGGTCCCTATCGGTTGGGGCTGCATAAGGAATGGGTCCCTATCGGTTGGGGCTGCATAGTGAGTGGGTCCCTATCGGTTGGGGCTGCATAGTGAGTGGGTCCCTATCGGTTGGGGCTGCATAGTGAGTGGGTCCCTATCGGTTGGGGCTGCATAGTGAGTGGGTCCCTATCGGTTGGGGCTGCATAGTGAGTGGGTCCCTATCGGTTGGGGCTGCCTCGTGAGTGGGTCCCTATCGGTTGGGGCTGCATAGTGAATGGGGGGTTTAGTGCGGCGCTGTATAGTAGCAGCCAGATGAGGGGGGTTTAGTGCCGCGCTGTATAGTAGCAGACAGATGAGGGGGGTTTAGTGCGGCGCTGTATAGTAGCAGACAGAGGAGGGGGGTTTAGTGCGGCGCTGTATAGTAGCAGACAGATGAGGAGGTTTATTGCGGCGCTGTAAAGTAGCAGGCAGATGAGGGGGGTTTAGTGCCGCGCGGTATAGTAGCAGACAGAGTAGGGGGGTTTAGTGCGGCGCTGTATAGTAGCAGACAGATGAGGGAGGTTTAGTGCCGCGCTGTATAGTAGCAGGCAGATGAGGAGGTTTAGTGCGGCGCTGTATAGTAGCAGGCAGATGAGGGGGGTTTAGTGCGGCGCGGTATAGTAGCAGGCAGATGAGGGGGGTTTAGTGCGGCGCTGTATAGTAGCAGACAGATGAGGAGGTTTAGTGCGGCGCTGTATTGTAGCAGGCAGATGAGGGGGGTTTAGTGCGGCGCTGTATAGTAGCAGGCAGATGAGGGGGGTTTAGTGCGGCGCTGTATAGTAGCAGGCAGATGAGGGGGGTTTAGTGCGGCGCTGTATAGTAGCAGGCAGATGACGGGGGTTTAGTGCGGCGCTGTATATTAGCAGGCAGATGACGGGGGTTTTAGTGCGGCGCTGTGTAGTAGCAGGCAGATGAGGGGGGTTTAGTGCGGCGCTGTATAGTAGCAGGCAGATGAGGAGGTTTAGTGCGGCGCTGTATAGTAGCAGGCAGATGACGGGGGTTTAGTGCGGCGCTGTGTAGTAGCAGGCAGATGAGGGGGGTTTAGTGCGGCGCTGTATAGTAGCAGGCAGATGAGGGGGGTTTAGTGCGGCGCTGTATAGTAGCAGGCAGATGAGGGGGGTTTAGTGCGGCGCTGTATAGTAGCAGGCAGATGACGGGGGTTTAGTGCGGCGCTGTGTATTAGCAGGCAGATGACTGGGGTTTAGTGCGGCGCTGTGTATTAGCAGGCAGATGAGGAGGTTTAGTGCGGCGCTGTATAGTAGCAGGCAGATGAGGGGGGGTTTAGTGCGGCGCTGTATATTAGCAGGCAGATGACGGGGGTTTAGTGCGGCGCTGTATAGTAGCAGGCAGATGAGGGGGGTTTAGTGCGGCGCTGTATAGTAGCAGGCAGATGAGGGGGGGTTTAGTGCGGCGCTGTATATTAGCAGGCAGATGAGGGGGGTTTAGTGCCGCGCTGTATAGTAGCAGGCAGATGAGGGGGGTTTAGTGCCGCGCTGTATAGTAGCAGGCAGATGAGGGGGGTTTAGTGCGGCGCTGTATAGTAGCAGGCAGATGAGGGGGTTTAGTGCGGCGCTGTGTAGTAGCAGACAGATGAGGGGGGTTTAGTGCGGCGCTGTGTAGTAGCAGGCAGATGAAGGGGGTTTAGTGCGGCGCTGTGTAGTAGCAGGCAGATGAGGGGGGGTTAGTGCGGCGCTGTATATTAGCAGGCAGATGCCGGGGGTTTAGTGCGGCGCTGTGTAGTAGCAGGCAGATGACGGGGGTTTAGTGCGGCGCTGTATAGTAGCAGGCAGATGAGGGGGATTTAGTGCGGCGCTGTATAGTAGCAGGCAGATGAGGAGGTTTAGTGCGGCGCTGTATAGTAGCAGACAGATGAGGGGGGTTTAGTGCGGCGCTGTGTAGTAGCAGACAGATGAGGGGGGTTTAGTGCCGCGCTGTATAGTAGCAGGCAGATGAGGGGGGTTTAGTGCGGCGCTGTGTAGTAGCAGGCAGATGAGGGGGTTTAGTGCGGCGCTGTATAGTAGCAGGCAGATGAGGAGGTTTAGTGCGGCGCTGTATAGTAGCAGGCAGATGACGGGGGTTTAGTGCGGCGCTGTATAGTAGCAGGCAGATGAGGGGGGTTTAGTGCGGCGCTGTGTATTAGCAGGCAGATGACGGGGGTTTAGTGCGGCGCTGTGTATTAGCAGGCAGATGACTGGGGTTTAGTGCGGCGCTGTGTATTAGCAGGCAGATGAGGGGGTTTTAGTGCGGCGCTGTATAGTAGCAGGCAGATGACGGGGGTTTAGTGCGGCGCTGTATATTAGCAGGCAGATGACGGGGGTTTAGTGCGGCGCTGTATAGTAGCAGACAGATGAGGGGGGTTTAGTGCGGCGCTGTATAGTAGCAGGCAGATGAGGGGGGGTTTAGTGCGGCGCTGTATATTAGCAGGCAGATGACGGGGGTTTAGTGCGGCGCTGTATAGTAGCAGACAGATGAGGGGGGTTTAGTGCGGCGCTGTATAGTAGCAGACAGATGAGGGGGGTTTAGTGCGGCGCTGTCTAATAGCAGACAGATGAGGGGGGTTTAGTGCGGCGCTGTATAGTAGCAGGCAGATGAGGGGGGTTTAGTGCGGCGCTGTATAGTAGCAGGCAGATGGGGGGGTTTAGTGCGGCGCTGTATAGTAGCAGGCAGATGAGGGGGATTTAGTGCGGCGCTGTATAGTAGCAGGCAGATGACGGAGGTTTAGTGCGGTGCTGTATATTAGCAGGCAGATGACGGGGGTTTAGTGCGGCGCTGTATAGTAGCAGGCAGATGACGGGGGTTTAGTGCGGCGCTGTATAGTAGCAGACAGATGCGGGGGGTTTAGTGCGGCGCTGTCTAGTAGCAGACAGATGAGGGGGGTTTAGTGCGGCGCTGTGTAGTAGCAGACAGATGCGGCGGTTGAGTGCGGCGCTGTGTAGTAGCAGGCAGATGAGGGGGGTTTAGTGCGGCGCTGTGTAGTAGCAGACAGATGAGGAGGTTTAGTGCGGCGCTGTATAGTAGCAGGCAGATGAGGGGGGTTTAGTGCGGCGCTGTATAGTAGCAGGCAGATGAGGAGGTTTAGTGCGGCGCTGTATAGTAGCAGGCAGATGACGGGGGTTTAGTGCGGCGGTGTATAGTAGCAGGCAGATGACGGGGGTTTAGTGCGGCGCTGTATAGTATCAGGCAGATGACGGGGGTTTAGTGCGGCACTGTATATTAGCAGGCAGATGACGGGGGTTTATTGCGGCGCTGTATATTAGCAGGCAGATGACGGGGGTTTAGTGCAGCGCTGTATAGTAGCAGACAGATGAGGGGGGTTTAGTGCAGCGCTGCATAGTAGCAGCCAGATGACGGGGGTTTAGTGCGGCGCTGTATAGTAGCAGGCAGATGACGGGGGTTTAGTGCGGCGCTGTATAGTAGCAGGCAGATGAGGGGGGTTTAGTGCGGCGCTGTGTAGTAGCAGGCAGATGACGGGGGTTTAGTGCGGCGCTGTATAGTAGCAGACAGATGACGGGGGTTTAGTGCGGTGTTGTCTAGTAGCAGACAGATGAGGGGGGTTTAGTGCGGCGCTGTGTAGTAGCAGGCAGATGACGGGGGTTTAGTGCGGCGCTGTGTAGTAGCAGGCAGATGACGGGGGTTTAGTGCCGCGCTGTATAGTAGCAGACAGTTGAGGGGGGTTAGTGCGGCGCTGTGTAGTAGCAGACAGATGGGGGTTTAGTGCGGCGTTGTCTAGTAGCAGACAGATGAGGGGGTTTAGTGCGGCGCTGTATAGTAGCAGGCAGATGAGGGGGGTTTAGTGCAGCGCTGTGTAGTAGCAGACAGATGACGGGGGTTTAGTGCAGCGCTGTATAGTAGCAGACAGATGACGGGGGTTTAGTGCGGCGCTGTATAGTAGCAGACAGATTAGGGGGGTTTAGTGCAGCGCTGTATAGTAGCAGACAGATGAGGGGGGTTTAGTGCAGCGCTGTATAGTAGCAGACAGATGAGGGGGGTTTAGTGCGGCGCTGTATAGTAGCAGGCAGATGACGGGGTTTTAGTGCGGCGCTGTATAGTAGCAGACAGATGAGGGGGGTTTAGTGCAGCGCTGTATAGTAGCAGGCAGATGAGGGGGGTTTAGTGCAGCGCTGTATAGTAGCAGGCAGATGAGGGGGGTTTAGTGCAGCGCTGTATAGTAGCAGGCAGATGAGGGGGGTTTAGTGCACTGGTCATTTGCCATTGCCTATAGTCACTGTTCCAGAGCCGGAAGGAAGTAGGCGACAGGCGGAGAGGGCGGACAGCGGCAGTGCTGGAATGCAGGTGAGGAGAGGTGAGTGTAAGTGGTTTTCTATTATCCGCCCTATGAGGAGCACGGACATTGACCCGGTCTTCCAGTTACTATCGGCCTATGAGGGCAGCCAGGATGCTGATGTGGCGTGCAGTGAAAATGAATTTGGCACCCCAAACAAATCCAGACCACACCCATGGGGTATATTATACTCGGTGTCTCCTATATTGGGGTCCCAGGTGGGAGGTGTCTGGGGAGAGGGATCAGCAGTGTCAGGCGGGGGACCATGTTTAACCTCTTCACTTCCAGACCGCCCTGTGCACTCTGCACGATTGCCCGTGAACCTGTTAATTGAAGCGCTCCTCTGAGGTCGCGGCTCTCGCCAGGAGCCGCTGTGATCTCGTTAGCCCGGACGCTGTAGGGCAGGATCTACAGGACTTAACATTTTGATTTAATTAAGTAAAAGTGTTTTGATTTTTATCACGGCTTTTCTGCCAGCTGTAAATGCCACCCGAAATGTTCTGAGTAACAAGCCGAGGACAGGGCTGCCCTCCCTCACAGCCGCGCGGGCACATGCAGCGGGGCCCGGTGTGTTTTACCTGCAGCGGGGCCCGGCGCGCTTTACCTGCAGCGGGGCCCGGTGTGTTTTACCTGCAGCGGGGCCCGGTGTGTTTTACCTGCAGCGGGGCCCGGTGTGTTTTACTTGCAGCGGGGCCCGGCGCGCTTTACTTACAGCGGGGCCCGGCGCGCTTTACTTACAGCGGGGCCCGGCGCGCTTTACTTACAGCGGGGCCCGGCGCGCTTTAATTGCAGCGGGGCCCGGCGCGCTTTACTTGCAGCGGGGCCCGGCGCGCTTTACCTGCAGCGGGGCCCGGCGCGCTTTACCTGCAGCGGGGCCCGGCGCGCTTTACCTGCAGCGGGGCCCGGCGCGCTTGACCTGCAGCGGGGCCCGGCGCGCGTCCCCTGCAGCGGGGCCCGGCGCGCGTCCCCTGCAGCGGGGCCCGGCGCGCGTCCCCTGCAGCGGGGCCCGGCGCGCGTCCCATGCGCGGGGCCGGCGCGTGTCCCATGCAGCGGGCCGGTTAGGTCTGATGTGGATTTTTATTTTGTTAATTGCTGTAGGAGAACTGAAGGTTCTGAAAACGTGGATCTTAGCGTCTCTCCAGATGTGAATCACGGAGGGAACTATTCATTAAACATTTTCTGGACAGAATGTGCAACCTGCTGAAAAGGGGGAACCTTTAGCCTCAGACTGGTCCACGGGAACAGGGGAAAACCCCTGAGGGCCGCTGGGCATGATGGGCCCTTGGGCTTGGCAGGCCTGAGGCTGCTTTTTAGTGAGAAAGAAGGAAAGTCATGTGCAGTTAGCTGTAATGTGGGCCCCAGGCATCTGCTCCACGGGCGGGCCCCAGGCTTCCGTCCCCACGGGCGGACCCCAGGAATCATCTCCCTTGGTGGCCCCTATAGTCTGGCGCTGGTAACCTTCCTCATTAGGGTGACACACCATGTATGTGTGTAGAAACCTATCGACCATTAGTCGCTCCACTGAAAATGACATATATTCAGAAAGAGCCATTTTGTCACTTATCCCCCCTGATCTAAGGGAATGGATGAACTTGGTTACCTACTTGCCGACTGCCCATAGACTGTGTACATCCGGGCTGTATATCTCTGCACGGACATTCTGGGACTAGTTGTGCGGGTGGAGAGCTGGATGTCAGTGACGGCTCTCCTCTGAGTATACAGGGATGGTTTATTACCGTCCCCTCCTTCCCAATCGTTGTGTATACAGAGCTCACGGAGCGCTTTATACACAGGCAGGAAGCCTGTATTGGCTCCCTGCCCCCCAGCGCCGGTGGTCACATGACAACTTCCTGAGCTGCTGGGTCTTATCAGAACCCTATCAACTCTGCAGTTAGTGCAGGAGATGGATTTTCTCTGGATTTCCCCTGTAATTGGGGCTAAATACATCAGCCGCAGCTACAGGGGAAATCAGCAGAAAAGAAAAAGTGATATAAAAGTGACCCATGAGGTCTTTTCTAACCGTACAGGGGCTCAATATGTAAAAGAAGGTAACAAAAACCACTCAGAATAAAATATTATAAAAATACATACAGCCAAAAATCACAGTTTTTAGCTCCGCCAACGACGGCCCTAAAAAATTATAACACTGATATATAAACTTCCATGACAGAAAAGTGACGCAATTACACAACTTATCTTAGCGCCGCTTAAAGGGGTCGTCTCACTACAGGGATTGCTGCTTTTTATGTTAAAGATCTTGCAAAAACAAGTCACTTTGCAATATGTGTCCATTAGCAGTGCCCTACCTATTCCTAGATATCCCCTCTTGTATGGGCTGCATCAGCTTCTCAGGTCACTATAGCTACAGACTCGTTCCATCTCTCCTGATAGGCTGCCAGCACTGGTTGCTATAGCTACAGACCTGTTCTATCACTCCTGATAGGCTGCCAGCACTGGTTGCTATAGCTACAGACCTGGCTTCTACTGCAGCCTAGTGGAAGTCAGTAAACACGCCCCTGAATTCAAAGTGAAACTTAAGAAAACAGGACTGAGGTGAGATGAATCAATGTAGCGAGACAACCTCTTTAAACTATTTTCCCTCATATTAACCCCTTAACGATGGCTCACCGTCTTTGGACAGCGGGGGGCAGCGCAGGTCGTTTTCTGCAGCGATGTCTTTTACGTTTTGCGGCCCCCGGTGCCTTAACTGCGCTGTGAACAGAGCTGTACTTAACACTTGTGTTCCTAGCGCAGTCTCTGTAGACATGAGGGAGCAGAGGAAGCCTCCGATCCCTGGTGTTTAACCCTTTGATTGCCGCGGTCCGTGACCACAACGTAATCAAAGAGCGTTCCCCTGCTCTATTGGATGCACTATCCCTCAAGTCACATCCGAAGCATTGAGCCAGGCAGATGAGTGGTCGGCACTAATCCCTTTCACATTGCAAGACTCAGTGAGTCGGATGTGACTTAAATATATTCTAAAAGTGTTATTGGAAATAAGCTAGGACTCTTGTAGCGCCCCCTATTGAATGTACTATCCCTCAAGTCACATCTGACTTCAGGAGCCTATTCAGATGAGTACCTGGTTGGCACTAATCCCTTTGACATTGTAAGGCTCAGTGAGTCGGATGTGACTTGAATAGGTTCTAAAAGTCTCATTGGAAATAAGCTGGAACTCTTGTATCGCCACCTACTGGATGCACTATCCCTCAAGTCACATACGAAGCATTGAGCCTATGCAGATGAGTATCTGGTTGGCACTAATCCCTTTCACATTGCAAGGCTCAGTGAGTTGGATGTAACTTGAATATATTCTAAAAATCTCATTGGAAGCCTCCGATCCCCGGTGTTTAACCCTTTGATTGCCGCGGTCCATGACCACATCGTAATCAAAGAGCATTCCCCTGCTCTATTGGATGCACTATCCCTCAAGTCACATCCGAAGCATTGAGCCAGGCAGATGAGTATCTGATTGGCACTAATCCCTTCCACATTGCAAGGCTCAGTGAGTCAGATGTGACTAGAATATATTCTAAAAGTATTATTTGAAATAAGCTAGGACTTTTGTAACACCACCTATTGGATGTACTATCCCTCAAGTCGCCTCCGAAGCATTGAGCCTATGCAGATGAGTATCTGGTTGGCACTAATCCCTTTCACATTGCAACGCTCAGTGAGTCGGATGTAACTTAATTATATTAAAAAATTCTCATTGGAAATAAGCTAGGACTCTTGTAGCGCCACCTACTGGATTTACTGTCCCTCAATTCACATCCGCAGATGAGTTTCTGGTTTGGCATTAATCCCATTCACACTACTACATTGAGTCAGATGTCACCTGAGGAAGGCTATATCCAAAAGATGGCGCTGAAGAGTCCTAGCTCCTTTCCCATGTGTCTTATTGAATAAATTTAAATTTCGGAGGGGGCTAAGTCTCCACCCACCAATATGGCTCCTCTCCCTAATGAAGAGCTCCTCTCCCCATTTCGATGTACATAACCCTGTGATGATCGCCGTCTCCTCTCTTCGCAGGCTACTGGTGCGGCATCGAGCTGGATAAACCTCACGGGAAGAACGATGGCTCCATCGCTGGCGTTCAGTATTTCACCTGCCCCCCTAAACATGGGGTATTTGCACCTCCATCTAGAGTTCAAAGGTGAGCAGAGGTCATGGGAGATGACCCCGGGTGTCAGCGGGTCCTGGAGTCTCTGCCTCCCACCCCCTCCATCAGTGTTGAGGGACGACTCTTCAGAATTGGTATTTTCCCATTTTTCGGAGCGGCGTGGCGATGTTTGTAGCCTGTTTATGGCCAGATTTATACTTCTTGCATTCGGCAGGGCAGCGCCAGCACGGAGGCGCGTGAGGCATTCATCATCAGCCGGGAGACATTTTAATAAAGAGGTTGCAGGCATAAGTCACAGTAAAGGACGGGGTCACCTTCAGCAGAGAATTTTTTTTGTATTTCATTCAAAGCATCTGAAATATGAAAGTGGTTTGCAAATGGTCTTTATTTAGGTCTCCTGTGCACACAGCTCCTATAAAGACCTATGCGTTTCCATAGCAACAGACTACAAACAAGCCCTGGGCAGTAATATTGTGCATCTATCCCTTCATTTAAAGGGGTGTTCCCACCACAGAATTTGATTGCGTATCAATAGGATAGGCCTTCAAAAAGTGATGGGTGCGGGTCTCACCTCTAAGGCCCACACCTGTTTCAGGAATGGGCCGCCAAAAGTGTTGGGCAAGAATGGAGAGCCAGTTGCACATGCGCACGACTCTCCATTCTGTTTTATGGGAGTTCCCAGTACAGGGCACCGCTGTGTTCTCCATTCTGCTCTATGGGAGTTCCCAGTACAGGGGAGCGCTGTGTTCTTTCCATCATGTTCTGTGGGAGTTCCCAGTACAGGGGAGCGCTGTGTTCTCTCCATTCTGTTCTATGGGAGTTCCCAGTACAGGGAAGTGCTGTGTTCTCTATTCTGTTCTATGGGAGTTCCCAGTACAGGGGGGGCGCTGTTTCTCCATTCGGGTTTAAAGGAGTTCCCCGTACAGGGGGCGGTTGTGAAACTCCATTCTGTTTTTAGGGGGTTCCATTTCAAGGGGGCGCTGTGTTCCTTCAATTTTGTTCTAAAGGGGGGTTCCCGTACAGGGGCCCCGCTGTTTTTCTCCCTTCTGTTTTATGGGGGGTTTCCCCTACAGGGGAGCGCTGTGTTCACCCTTCCCTTTTTTGTGGGGCTCCCCTACAGGGGAGCGCTGTTTTTGGCCTTGGTGTGAACTCCCATTGAAATGAATAAAGAGGGCCGCACTTGAGCAATCACCTTTCTATTCATAACGGGGGTTTTAGGGGCCTGTTCTGGGATTTGTTTTTTGGGGTCTAGAGGTGGGGCCCCCCTTATCGACAAATTTTTGGTTTAACCCAGCTTTGTGGGCCCTCAAGGGCTATGAGGACAAACCTCTTTAAAATGCACCCGAAGGAATAGGGGGAATGAACTTTTCCCCCCCTCCCCTTTCCCAACCCTCCACCTGATCTCTCCCATTTACAGTCAACGGGGCCCAACTCTCACCGGTTCCCCAATTCCCTGCCTTGGGTTTAAAACCCCGAAATTCCCCCGCCCTTTAAACCGCAAATCCAAGCCCTCACCTCTGCTGCCCGCCTTCCCGCTGAAAATATTTCACTAATCCGCTCATTTTATTACTACAAAAATTGGGGCCCTGCCCCCGGGGCTTTTCCCGCCCCAGACTACTGCAAAATCCTTCTCTGTGGCCCCCCATTTCCCGCACCTTGATCCCCTTCAAAACCCCCTCAACTCTGCCCCCCTCTTATCCCCCTCTTCCTCGCTACTTTTCCCCTGCCTCTCCCCTCTGCCCAATCCCCCTTTACTGGGCCCCCAAAGCCTAGGAAATTCTTTTTAAGGTTTCTAATCCCTGACCTACAAGGTTACAAAAACCTCTCCCCTTCTAAAAAAATTTTGCCCTTTAAACCCAATATTCCCCCCCCCCACTCTCCGCTTTTCCCCACCCGGGCCTTCTTTTCCCACTCCCCCTTTAAACACTTCCTCCACCCCCAACTGTCCCCCAAGACTTTCCCCCCCGTTCTTCACCCCACCGGAACTTTACGCCCCAAAAAACATCAGACTCTCCCCCACTCCCCACCGGGTTCCTAAAAGCAACCGAAAAACCCCCCCTCCTTTAGGAGCCTATAACCAACAATTTTCCCCGCTTTGGGGCCCCAAAACCACCCCAACCAAAAAAGGGCTGCCCCTCACCTCCTGCTCTTTTCCCCCCTTCGCTGGACTATTGGCCCCCATGGGCAGGGCCCTCCTCCCCTGTAAACCCTTGTTAGTTACTTATCGTTCCCCCTTGTAAATGGTTTTGGAAACCCAAAGTTATGTATGGTTTTCCCCCCTCGAATGTAAAAGCACCCTAAAATTAAAAAATTAATAATTTATGGGCCAAACCCCTGTGTAGGGTTTGGGAAACCCCAAAACTAAATGGTTTTTTTTTCCCCCGCAAAGGGGCTTTTGGGCTTTGGATTTTCCTTTTCAGAAATTTCCCCCAAATAAAAACCCAAACCCCTCCCTTCCCCGGACGTGGGTCCCTGCATCGCCCCAAAAACTGCCTTTTACTCAGTAAATAAAATTGGAATATTCATCCCTGGGAAAAATTTTGAAACCCTTTTTTTTCAAAAACCCCGTGAAAAAGTTGGGGCGGGGCCAAAAGCTGCAGTACAAAGCCTTGGCAATTCATGCTTAAACGTCTACACTTTTGTGGTGTGTTTTTTTTTTTCCGCACGGTACTGAACCAGCTTTCTGATGAGCTCAGATGTTGTGTCAACAGGACATGAAACCCAAAACCTCCCTGATAACCAGAAGAGTTCAGTTCACTGATAGCAAGCAGAGGTCTTGAGTAACACAAAAGGATAAATCCGTTTTCTGAAACCCCACTTATAAACCCGATTCCCCCAGTGTCCTTGGGACCCGGACAAAACTAGACGGGGAGGGATGGACTCCAAAAGGTCCTGGTAGGTGGGCACAGGTTCCTGGAGCCAACTGCAAAAACCCCCACTTGCTGGAGGGTCCATACAGCCAAAAAACCACCCTCCAGGGGACCCACCCCTCTGACTGCACCCCCAGCTACTGGAGGGGGCCATAGACCAACACCACCATCCAGGGGGCCCCCCATGCTACCACCCCCAGCGCTGGAGGGGGCCATAGAGCCAACACCACCCTCCCGGGGGTCCACCCGCTGACTGCACCCACGCTGCTGGAGGGGCCATAGAGCCAACACCACCATCCAGGATCCCACACTGCTGGAGGGTCCCTGGGGCCAACACCAAACCCTCCAAGGGCCCCAATGCTGACTGCAAACCCCCCAGCTGCTGGGGGCAAATTTGAGCCCAAAACCCCCATCCAGGGGGGCCCCCCAAAGCGACTGCCAAACCCCCAGCTCTGGAGGGGCCTAGAGCCAAAAACCACCCTCCCGGGGGGCCCCCCCTGCTGGCAGCACCCCCAAACTACTGGGGGGTCCTTTGAGCCCAAAACCCCCCATCCAGGGGCCCCCCATTTCTGACTCACCCACACTGCTGGAGGGTCCTTTGAGCCAACACCACCACCAGGGGGGCCACAAAACTGAAATGGGACCCACAGCCTGGAGGGGCCTTTAAGGGCCCAAAACCCCCCATCCAGGGGGCCCCACATGCTGACGCACCCACATGCTGGAAGGGGCCAAAGAGCAAAAACCACCATCCAAAAGGGCCCCCCCATGCTGAAACCCCATCCACAGCTTCTTTGGGTGGGGCCCCGGCAAAACCAAACCCTCCAGGGGGCCCCCATACTGACTGCCCCCCACACTGCTGGAGGGGCCATAGAGCCAACACCACCCTCCCCGGGGCCCCCCCACGCTTTCACCCCACTGCTTGGGGGGTGCAAAGAACCCAAACCACCATCCGGGGGCCCCCCATGCGGACCTGGGACCCACAGGCCCTTTAAAGGGTTTCCCTAGAGCCCAACACCAAACCCCCCCAGGGGCCCCACATCTGACTGCACCCACAGCTCTGAGGAAACCATAAGCCCAAAACCCCCCATAAAGGGCCCCCCCATGCTGACCGCAAACCCCAGCTTTCTGGAGGGCCATTGAGGGCCCAAAACCACCCTCCAAGGGGCCCCAAAATGCTGATGCACCCACACTGCTTGGGGGAGCCAAAAGAGCCCAAAACCAAAATCCGAGGCCCCCCCAAGCTGAATGCCCCCCACACTTCTGGAGGGCCATTTGAGCTAACACCCCATCCAGGGACCCCCAAAAGGGTGCTGGAGGGGGCCCTTTAACCAACACCACCTTCCAGGGGGCCCCCCATACTGACTGCACCCACACTGCTGGAGGAGCCCTAGAGCCAACACCACCATCCAGGGGCCCCACAGCTGCGGAGGGGCCAAAAGAGCCAACCACCTTCCCGGGGGGCCCCCCATAAATGACCCGACCCACAGGAGCTGGGGGGTCCATAAGCCAAAACACCCTCCAGGGGCCCCACAGCTGCTGGAGGAGCCATAGAGCCCACAACCCCCAACCAGGGGCCCCAAAAGCTGCTGGGGGGGTTCCCATAAGCCAACACCACCCTTCAGGGGCCCCCCAGCGCTGGGGGTCCCCTAGAGCCCAAACCACCATTCCCGCGGGCCCCCCGTGCTGATGCAAAACCCTACTGCTGGAGGGGCCATAGAAAAACCCAAAACCCCCCATTTCCCGGGGCCCCCCAAAAGGGTGACTGCACCCACGTTTCTGGAGGGGGCCCTTTGAGCCAAAACCCCCAAATTTAAGGGCCCCACATGCGACGCAAACCCAAGCTGTGGGGAGCCATAGAGCCAACCCCCCACCATCCAGGGAAAACCCCCCAAAGCTGACTGCACCCACAAACTGCTGGAGGAAATATAGAGCCAAAACCACCATCCAGGGGCCCCCACATGCGACTTTCAAACCCCCAAGGGAAGGGGCCCTAAAACCAACACCACCCCCCAGGGGCCCCAAATGCTTTATTGCCCCCCCCAAGCTGCTGGAGGAGCCCTGAAGGGCCCAAAACCCCCCACCAGGGGCCCCAAAATGCAAATGCACCCAAAAAATGCTGGGGGCGCCATAAAAGCCAACACCACCATCCAGGGGCCCCCAAGCTGAAATGCCCCCACGCTGTGGAGGGTTTCCCTAGAGCCAACACCCCAACCAGGGGCCCCCCATGGGTGCTGCACCCAAAAATGCTGGAGGCGCCTAGAGCCAACACCACCATCCAGGGGCCCCCCTGCTGACTGCACCCCCACTGCCAGGGGGCCCTAGAGCCAACACCACCATCCAGGGGGCCCCCCATGCTGAATTTTCACCCCCAGCTGTGGAGGGGGCCCTAGAGCCAACCCACCATCCAAGGGGGCCCCCCATCTTACTGCATCCCACACCCCGGAGGGGCCATAAGCCAAAACCACCATCCAAAGGGCCCCAAAATGCCGACTGCAAACCCCCAGCTTTTTGGGGGATCCCTAGAGCCAACACCCCCATAAAAGGGGGCCCCCCAAAGCTGAAAAGCACCCCCAGCTCTGGGGGGAGCCCTAGGCCCCAAAACCCAAACCGGGGCCCCCCCAGGCTGAAATGCACCCACAGCTGCAAGGGGGGGGACCCTAGAGCCAAAAAACCCCCCATCCCCGGGGCCCCCCCAAGCTGGGCTGCACCCACAGGAGGGTCCATAGAGCCAAAAACCACCATCCAGGGGCCCCCCAAAAAAACTGACGAACCCCCCACTGCTGGAGGGGGCCCTAGAGCCCAAAAACCCCCTTCCCGGGGCCCCCCCATGCTGACTGCACCCACAAACGCTTTGGAAGGGGGCCCTGACCAACACCACCCCTATGGGGGGCCCCCCCCATGTGGGCTTGCACCCACAGCTGCTGGGGGGACCTTTGAGCCAACACCACCAAACCCGGGCCCCACATGCTGACGCATCCCCAAACTGCTGGGGGGTCCATAGAGCCAACACCACCATCCAGGAGCCCCACATGCCCCACTGCAAACCCCCAGCTGTTGGAGATCCATAGAGCCAACACCACCACCCCGGGGCCCCCCCCAGCTGACGGGACCAAAAGGGTGCTGGGGGGCCATAAAAAAAGGGGCCCCCCAACCCCACTATCCAGGGGCCCCACATGCTGACTGGGAAACCCCCACTGCTGGGGGGGCCATGAGCCAACACCACCATCCAGGGGCCCCCCCCATGTGACGCACCCCCCAGGGGGTCCATAAGCCAACACCACCATCCCGGGGCCCCAAAAGCGACTTTCACCCACAAACTGCCCGGAGGGAGCCATTGAGCTAACACCACCATCCGGGGCCCCCCCATGCTGGGCGCACCCACAGCAGCTGGAGGAACCAAAGAGCCAAACCCCCCAAACCCCGGGGGCCCCCCATGCTGACCGCACCCCAAACTTCTGGAGGACCAAAGGCCCAACCCACCATCCCGGGGCCCCAAAATGCTGCTGCACCCCCACGCTGCTGGAGGAGCCCCTTTAGCCAACACCATCATCCAAAGGGGGGCCCCCCATGTGACTGCAACCCCAGCTGTGGGGGGGTCCCAAAAGAGCCAAAACCACCCCTCCCGGGGGCCCCCCCAGGATCCATTTGGTTGGGGGGTTAGGGGCAGGGTAGTAAATGGGAACCTTGGGTTTCCCGCTCTTCCAACCAATTTTCGGACATTTCAAACCCGGTTTTAGAATGTTTTTATTGTTTGTGGAAGATCCCCAACCGCCCCAGGGGCATTTAGAGGTATTTGGGGGTTTCGGGATCTGCAGGGATGGATTCATCCCCAGAGAGCGCCTTCCACATGGATCAGTGGCCCAGAGAATGCCCTGAAACCTCCTTCAGAGCACAACACGCCCCCCCATAAAAGCGGGGTTTTAATAGACCAAATGGGAACATGTTATTCTAATGAATTTCTTAATTCCTTCCCGTTCGTCAAACAAACCCAAATTTTAAAAAACCCCTTTCATCTTCTTTAACCAAAACCTTTTTGTAGACAAAAGTGAAAAAAAAATGCAATAGGTAAAAAAAAACCTTACATTCCGCAATGCTTTACATTTGGATTAGCAGGGGGAAAACCCCCGACAAATGACTGTTTTTAAAAACAGGGGTGCAACGTTTTTTTAAAAAAAGGGGCGTGAAATTAAACCCCCGAAATTTTGCCCCTGCAAAACCCCTGCTAAAACCCCACTGTGTTGGGGGCCTTGGGCAACGGGTTTTCATCTGCCCTCGCTAAAACCCCCCTGTTATGGGGCCCGGGGCAACGGTTCACTGCACCCTTTCTAAACCCCATGTGTATGGGGCCCGGAGGAGACGGGTGGGCACGCACCTCTTTCTAAACCCAAATGTTTGGGACCCCGGGGCAGACGGGAAAATCACTGCACCCTTGCTAACCCTAATGTTATGGGGGCCCGGAGGGAGACGGGTGTCACTGCAAACCCTTTCTAACCCTACGGGTATGGGGCCCCGGGGCAACGGGTTTTCCTGCCCCCCCTGCTAAAAACTACTGTGTATGGGGCCCCGGACAGACGGGTGTTTACTGACCTCTGCTAACCCTACGTGTATGGGAAAACCGGAAACAGCGGGTAAAACACTGCACCTCTTCTAACCCACTGGTAAGGGGGGCCCCGGAGCGACGGGTAAACACTGCACGTCTTAAAACCCCACTGTGTATGGGGCCCCCGGGGCAGAAAGGATGGGCACTGCCCCCCTCTGCTTAACCCTACTGGGTATGGGGGCCCCCCGAGACCCGTTTTCCCCTGCACCTCGCAAAACCCAAAAGTGTTAAAGGGGCCCCGGAGCAGACGGGGGTCCCCTTTCACCCTCTGCTAAACCCTTTCTGTGTAAAGGACCCCCCGGGGCAAAGGATATCACTGCAAACCCCTGCTAAACCCCACTGTGGGATGGGGCCCCGGGTAGCGGGTTTTTACTGACCTCTGCAACCCCTACTGTGTATGGGGGCCGCGGGTAAGGCGGATGTCCCCTGAAAACCCCTTTTAACCCTATGTGGGATGGGGGCCCCGGGGGCAGACGGATGTCATGCCCCCTCTGCTAACCCCCCCTGTGTATGGGCCCCCTGAGCAACGGATGTCACTTTCACCCCTGCTAACCCTACTGTGTATGGGGCCCCCGGGGCAAAACGGATGTCACTGCACCCCTGGGTAAAACCCCACTTTTGTATGGGGCCCCCCGACCAGAAAGGGTGTCACTGCATCTCTTTCTAACCCTACTGTGTTTTGGGGCCCCCAAACAGATTGGGTGTCACTGCCCCCCTCTCTAACCCTACTGTGTAAAGGGGCCCCCGGAGGGAATGGGTGTCCCCTCACCTTTTGTAACCCTACTGTGTAAAGGGCCCCCGGGGCAATGGTTTTCACTTGCAACTCTGCTAACCCCCATTGGGGTTAATTTGGGGTCCCCGGGGAACGGTTTTCACTGCCCCCTCTGCTAACCCTACCGTGGGAAAGGAGGGCCCCCGGGGGCGGGGAAAAATTTTCACTGCACCTCTGCTAACCCCCCCTGTTATGGGGTCCCGGGGCAGTTTGGGTTTTCACTGCAATCGGGTAACCCTTCTGTTTATTTGGGGGCCCCGGGGCAGACGGATGTCAC